>JAXRJS010000034.1:125000-197500 GCA_037127375.1 Dione juno | reverse complement strand
AAAGTATTTAGATGTCTATACATTTCTAAACAAATAAAAACATAGCTTTTGAGAAGGGATCGAACCCAATACTAGCGTGTGAATATTAAAACACTTTTCAACTTTTACAATACCATTACATACAATTTCACTTTACTTTTGTACTGTAGAGATAGTATCGGATCAAAGAAGACAGAAGCTACTCGGTATAAAGCCGCCAACTTTCTATCTTCAAGTTGAGATACAAAAGATTCAAAAGCTCTTGATGCTTGATTGCATCTTATGTTAGAATTTAATGTAAATGTTTGCCTCGATTCAGTTTTAATGTGATTTAACATTGATACCATATTAATTAATTGTATTTGCATTTTATTTAATTTGAATATATTGTAGAATTAATTTAAAATATAAATGATGTACAGAAATTATGACAACTATGACAACAAATTTCATGAATTCATCGCGTTTTAGTATATTTTAGCTTCACACTTTATTCTACATAATGTAGGATAGGGGAAAAAATCTTGTGTTAATATACTGCGTTCTCCACTTAACACCTAAATCCAAGATAATGCATGTTGAGTGTCTCTCCGCTCTCCGCTCTCTGTCCAACATACAATCATCAGTCAGATGTTGTCCCATACATATAATCTAGTATTCAAAGAGCTATTCTAGGCCTACAACATTATAAATAGGCTCTAATATCCTCAGTTTATCGCGTAAACTCCGACGCTTCAGAGGAAATTGTGTCAAGACGAAATACTCGTCAAAGGAATACCCTCGAACCTCGATAAATTATTTACGGGCTTTCACTTGAATAATGGTTTAGAATACTGCTTATTATTTCTCATTATGTTCTGGAAATTAAGTTGGCTAATTACATTGGCATATGTATATTATATATTTTGGGATCGTCATGGCGTAGCGGTACAGCGTCTGAATGTAAACGCGACAGTTGTTGGCTCGATTCCCTCTCGGGATAATTATCCCGTATATATATTTCACTTTCGTTCGCTTCGTTCATTGACGAGGGGCGGACTATCTATATATATATACAAATATATATATATATATATATATATATATATATATATATATATATATATATATATATATATATATATATATATATATATATATAGATATATAGATATATATATATATATATATATATATTATATATATATATATATATATATATATATATATATATATATATATATATATATATATATATATATATATATATATATATATATATATATATATATATATATATATATATATATATATATATATATATATATATATATATATATATATATATATATATATATATATATATATATATATATATATATATATATTATATATATATATTACGATAGCACGGTGGAGAAATGCATAATACAAACTCATCAGGGATTTTGATAAATCCCAGTATTTAGACCAAGACTTATCCAAGGGAGTACCTGCGAGAGGCAACAGACCCTGGGCCGAATTAGGAAAGTGATCTAGAATACCACACTAGACGGATAGTTTAGCGCGGGAGTCTGCCGATTCATTCTCACTAATTGCAGAATCTAAACTATTTAAACTAAACTTATCCAATTATTAAATTATTATGTTTTTAGGCTACATTACATCATGTTAATCGTTTACCCACGGTACTTGTGATCAAAATTACATCGGCCTCTTACAATGTGTAATATGTCACAATTCCTTGTTATTAGACTACATATGAAGTTAGTTTAGCAATAAGTTGAATTATCATGACATGACATGTCTCTATAAAATATTTTAAATTTTTATTTTAAATATTCATACTGCAAAAGATAAATCGTAGCCCGCATTTTATAACCATTATTATGGGCATAAAGGTATAAAGTGTTCGATAAATAAAAATAACAATAGGTGGCTTAAACAATGGAGATAATAATTCTATAAAGCGTTACTTCATGTAAAATACTGTGATTTTTCTTAATTTTAATATTTTTTCGATTTCCTTGGTACTGTAAAGGATTTTTATAATTCACTACTCAAATTCAGGTTAGGAAATTGAAAAACGAAGTGTCTTAACGCTAGTTTTTTTTACCTACTTGATATTATAGGATAAAGCTTGGAAGATGAAAAAAATAGAGATATTTCATAAGGTAACATTGACTCAGTAAGCCATCCCTAATGGTAAATAGGAGAAATTTGACAAGTCCCTTCCACTCTAGAAACCCAGAGTAGTTAGAACAATTAAGAAAAGGGTTTCCGAAATTGTTTCGAACGGAATTTTTGAATTTATAGTCCACACACACAAAATTACAGGCTGTACCGGCTGTATAAGTAAATAAATATGAAGTCTTCAGTCCTTCCACCTACACATTTATAGTAAAATTGAACATAATATTTTCAGTTAATACAAAAACAGCTCGGCCTGTTATTTTTTCCTTATTTTGAAGGAATATTTATTAAAATATTACAAATTTACGGTTAAAAACAATACGCTAAGGTTAAATATTTTAATTATTATTTCTCAAACAAACTCTAAATCATCCCAAAATAGGCGCGGCACAGTTAATATCATCAAAATCAGATTATTGATATACTTTATTGTCATGTTGCTTTTTCTTCACCTAGTGTCAAATCGCTCTGTTCTCCACATACATAATGTCTTAAATAAATAATATCGGTCAAGTGCGAGTAGTACTCGCACGCCGAGAGCTCCGTACCTATTTTATGATTGTAGGTATTCCACGAAATATTTTAATTTTTTTATATTTTTAGTATTTGTTGTTATAACAAAAAATGGAAATATACAATTTGTGAAAATTTCAGCTTTCTAGCTATAACAGTTTATGAGATACAGCCTGGTGACATACAGACATACAGCGGAGGCTAAGTTATAGGCCCGCGTTCTTACCTTTTAAAGTATATTATTCTAATATGTAAACTATATTACTGTAAGATTTCATCTAAATTGGATCAGTAGTTTTTGCGAGAAAATATATATAACATTTATATATTAGCAAGATTATACCACAAAACCTTGGGTTAATAGACCTGTTTACAATTTTATTCCATAGATAATAAGTCGCGAACAACATATCTATACCCAAGTCAATATTACGTAGAATTTGTATCTTGTAATTTCTCAATTTGATTCGAATAAGCCCATACCACTAACCTCTTCTATAAAAACCACTGTAGCTAGGAAATTGAATTTTTGGCACAATTTATTTCGTATTGCTAACAGATGATACTAAAATATCGTTCATATTATGTAGATCCGGCGTTAAAGGTCACTGGACGTTGACATACTTTTATCAATTTTATTTTAGTGTAGAGTAATTAAAATCGTTTATAGTTTAAATATTTTTTGAGATCATCGTGGCGCATTGAAATAGCTTCTGACTGTAAGCCTAACGGTTATGGGTTCGAACCCAATTCAGGGGGCTAATTTATTTTTAATTCTCTACACTGGTAGATAAAACGCAGCGATGAGTACCGCCCCTCATCAATCAACTTTTCAATTAATTGTTCCATAATTGAGTGACGAAGTGTATTAACACGAAGTGTACACTACATATATCACTACCTATACCGCGAGCTATAGGGCGAAGCAGACAATGCAAATTTAAAATAATATACAAATAACATAGACAAGATAAGAGATAGACATACAAAAGATGATTTCTCATTAATTTTATAGGCAACCAGTATAGGCAAGTTAGCAACAACTTACGCCTCAGAACCTTGCAAAATTTAATTAGTTCTCTAAATCAGATTCAAATTATCACAAAATTGGTCCTAACTTCAAAATCTTGCATGTTTCAAACAAACTTTCAGGACTGGCTCCAAAACGTTGTTAAATAAGTAAAGTCAATTGCTAAATATAAAGGCCTACTCCTGTACACTTACAAAGTCTTCATTGAACACTTTATTTACTAGAGAGATAAACTCTGATTTGCAAATTTTGCTAATTTGGAGACATCACGTGCCAAGTTCTTTGTCAAACGAAATTTGAATGCCTTTATCATTAAAAAAATCTGGAAAATAAAATTATATGTGATCAAGCTCATGGACCATGTAAATTAAATTGTTGTCAGGAGCCACTCAAAAATCAAGAAGAGTCAAGAATATACAATTTAGTGTATTCTTTAGCTTCCAGTTCTATTCCTCATAAAGCCGATAGTGATAGCCTAATATCAAGACATGCGCATGTCTAAATATCAGATCGTACTAGAACGGGGTAATGGAAAAAAACGCCTTTGAATTAGGAACGAACCCACGACCAACGTGCTTCAGAATTGGACTATGTATATCTGATATGTCTGTAATAGTCAATAATACAAAATGTCCACGGAAACACTATAGCAACTTCTGTGTTCTGGAAGCATAATTCTCTGTAGAGATCGTCGTGGCGCAGTGGCAGCGTTTGATTGTAATTGTAAAGATATATGAAATTCCCACTCAAAAGAATTAATTATTTTCGTTAATATCTTAAAAATAGGACGGAGAGTGGGAACGGAGTGTCTCAGCACTATCCTATGCCTACCTTGCTATATATAGCCTGAACCTTAAAAAGTCTATACATTATAACTGATTTTATCAGGTGTCTTAGAAATTAAGGATAATGTCAAAACTTTCGTTTTTAATTTTTTTTTATTATGTAAAGTAACTTACGAGTATAATATAAGTTATACATGCTCTTCGAGGAACAGATGGATACGGCGTTGAGTTCCGCCACTTGACACAAAAAGGCTCGTTTGCTGGTGAAAAGTGTAGAATTGAATGTGGAGTTGTATGTAGTATTAAGCGAGAATTTGAAAAAGAATTGTGCCGGGTTGTATTGGATATGAAGAAAACGTAGTGTTTGCTGTGAAATGCATATATATTTTTAATTAAAAATAAATATTTTAACAAGCCGCCATTCAACACGCAATGCCTCGAATGGCAGAAAGTGGAGAACGGAGTTCTTAACACTAGGTTCCTTCAACCTATGACTCCCTCTGCATACCCTGCTATGGGCGGAAAACAGCGTGAAGCTAAATAAATAAAAAAATATTTTAACAAAAATAGCATACAAATATGAAAATACTGTTTTTGGTTTAAATATGAGGGTAGCTCTAAATAAAATTTGATACACAGGATATTGAAACGTATAAAGAGGTTAGTTCTAGCAGTCCCGTCTAAGCCGCAATATCGTTTATTGTATATCACTGAACAGAATATCAAAGGGTATTTTAAATATATATATTTTTCCATAAAAATATATGTATACATTTTGCTATAATGATATTGAGAATGAATATAGTTAAGAAGATATTGTAAAAAAGAAATAAAAAAAAATATTAAAAATGTGAGCGTCGATTGAAAAAATCGCATCATGCGTTTGAAGACTCACACGAAACATAATATGATACAATGCCTCAAAATCTATAGTAACACAAATTCGTATTAGTGAATGACTTGTAAAGCTACATATGAAGCTTTACCCATATAAAGCCCAACATATATTGTTAGCTCAAAGTAAGCTTTAACCGAAATTACAATGAAATTTTTACTTTGTGTCCATCGATAGATTTGACGAAATAAACAAAATTTTCTTCTGTTTTGCTAATAGCGATGTCGGTTGCACGACTCAATATTGGCTAACGTTACTAAGGCTGATACGTTTGGTATTAACGAACTGTTACGGCAGCTTTACCTTGACCGTTGTATGTTGATATTTCTGTTACTTGTCTGTCTTTCACTCTTGATGTGTAATGAATGATGATATCCTGGTACTAGAGTATGTAATAGTGTCCCCTTATTTATGACAGGTGTGTTGATGCCACTGTAAGTCCAACTTCCGGTGTACGCATCAGTGTGAAGCGTGGTGCTATTTTTGGCCTTGTAGTACTAGTGTTTGTCAACCGTTTGGTCAATCATACTTACCAATAAAGAAAACCAAGTGATACGACTGCTAAATGAATATATTGGCCTTTTAATTATTCTCAACAACTACACAAATCATGAATTTTTTACAATCTTGATTATCGTAAGGTTCTATTAAATAGAAAAATCTTTGAATTATTACAAGTGTAAAAGAACTTTTGGAAAGATGAGACACGAAGTAAGGCAGTTACTTAAGAAACGTTGCGTCACGCAGCTAGGAATCATATAAAAAGCTTCCGGTACTATATATGCACTAGGGAGTTTCGCTCGCTAACTCCCGCTCACTTTGCTCACTTTGCGATAACAAAATCTCTTTGTAGGCAATGTTTATTAGTAAGTAAACAATTTTTTCTTACAATAGATAGATAAGTTTGAATTTCTTGAGTATACTTTTATTTTTTCTAGTTCATACTCAATATTATTGATTTCACATTACATTATTTATTTTATTCATTTATTTGTGTATAGCTTCACCAGAAGTCAAGAAAAAAATATATATATATATATATATGATATTCTTAAATTACTTGGTAAATTACACTATAAACTAACTGTATAGCTATATAAAAGTAAACACAGAATTGTAAATGTAAAATATATACATATACATATATTCATACATACATATATATCTCCTCGCTTTATCCCTAGCGGGGTAAGCAGAAAGAATGAAGCGCTAAACGCTGCTGCATACCTCTTTGGCCTAGTCTACTATCATTAACCTCTTCGTGCATGCCTTCCGGAACGTCCTCATGCTTTTTACGTGATCTTCCTCCAGTATCTTCGACACTGTTTATATATATTATATATACCTATATTTTCATATATATTGTAGATAGCTTTAATTACTAACGCGCGCGTGTGTGTGTGTGTGTGTGTGATGTGTGATATTATTTATTCCACTTTGAAAAAATATGCCCAAAATCCGCAATTTCATTTGCGTTAAATCTCTAAAAAATCTTTTTTCTTACACGCTAAATTTCACCGTGACGATTGATGGGTTCGATTTCCAATCGGAGAGAAGGAATTATTTTCATTTCTTTCGCTTTGACAACTAGGCAAATGTTGCGCCTCACTCAACACGTATAGTGACGAAAGCACGGAAAGCGGAGAACGGAGTGTCTTAACACCAGGTTCCTTCCGCCTACAGTTCCCTCTACTTACCCTGCCATGTGCGGGATCCAGCGTGAAGCTAAAAAAAAAGTGTTTTTACACTGGGTTATTTCAGCTGTATATTATTAGTCAGTCACTCCATAACGGCAAGGCTTTATAAACATACGCAATATGTAAGCAAAATATGAATATTGTAAGTAAAGTTTCTTTACTTTATTAAAGGTGAAGGCCACTGGATCGATTGTACCCTTTGAGTGACTGTCGTACCCGCCTATTGACTTAGCTTAGTCTTACGAAATATTAATGCTGTGTAATATTAAATTAACAGTAAGGGGTTATTTATTGAATAGATGTTACGATGTTTCTGTGAGAAAATGGTAAATTGTAGCCAAGAGTATATTTAGATATAGAAAGGTTTCATATAAATAATATGCGTAGAGAGAACTCATGTGCCTCATGGAATATGTCCAAGGTTCGGATCGTGGGACTCATTCATATCATACCCCACTCATAGTATGGGGTAGATAAAATAATGTCAATGCACTCTCTTCTTTGCTTCCGGCCACACTCTATGCCAAAAAAAAAAATTTTTAACAATTGAGTTTTTTTTTATATCGTATCGTATGGAACATATATATGAATACATATATGGATGTAAAATGCATGCATATTATATTAGTACAGTCCCAGCGTGTAAAACCCCGTGCAGGAAGTAAAGTTAGCACTAGTAGGTCATAAGTATATTAAATGTTTGGAGGACATAATAATCTTATAAATTATACAAAAATATATGATACTTTAAAATTGCCGTATATCATTACCATAAGTTAATTTATAAGCTTTTGCTTTATCGGGTACAGCGTTTGGTTACTTTATATAATACTCTATTTCAAATAGCATATGGAGTTAAGTTTCTCAGTTAAAATTTTTCTTCTATTAAGCATACAAAGGAATACGATATAAACATGAATACAATATTAAAACACGTACTGTCTTATGTGTTTTGTCTGAAACAAACATTAATTTAAAAAACACATTACCTTATAAGGAAATAGTATTATTCCTTTTTTAGCTATTTAGTGTACGTTACGTTTAAATAAAAACATATAGGTGTTTTTATATGATATTTTAAATTAAGTATACAAATATTTGCGTATGTATAGACACTAATAAACTTCCGTTTGTGCTGAATTAATAATTTGTCGATAGATTCTTTTTAAGTCTAAATCAACTGTTACTACTGTGCTGGGGATATAAATGTACTGGGAATAAATAATCAAAGAGCATATATACATATGCCTAGTATCAACGTTCAAATTGCAAATACTGCTGACAAAGTTCGAATCTTTTTTCCCATATATATAACAAGCATCTATCGGAATACCTTTGACTATTTTGGAGACATTGAGTACGTACTGATGGCCAAGGACGCCTTTTAAATAGTTTTATTAAAAAAACATTTAAACATTTTACTACATTTAAACGATTTGAATGTGCGCCGTTTGGAAACCGTCCAAGCGCTCTGACCGCTAAGCTATATGTTCTCGTCAAGCCACGTCGAAATTCTTATATAATGTTTATTAATTAATCCTTTGTAGAAAGATGTTTCCAAAATCCATTTCATAGCTCGATGCGATAAATTTTAATATTTTCTACAAAGCATATTTCTTATTACATATATATTATTATTACATAGTGTGGAAATGTGGATGTGTGGATAATAGTGTCTTACTCTGCTTTAAAGACAAAAAGTGCAAAAGTTCAAGTACTAACCCATCACGAAAAAATATAAATAGTACCTGTAATCAAACCCAAAATAACTTAATCAACTTCGCAAAGTTCTTAAGACTTCACGATATCCTTAAGAGGTTTTTATAAGTATTCATTAACACGTTATCGCCATATAATATCCATGGTCCATTAAATTTGACCGTAAAATCAATGATTAACTTTTATATTACTCATAACGGGAAGAAATGGTTGATCCTGTCTGGTGCGAAAAAAGGTCATAGTATGATGTGGGGGGGGGGGGGGGGGTGATTTAGCAGGTAAGGCAGTTTTTTTTAGTTTAGTTTAAAAGTGTTAAGACACTCCGCTCCCTATTTTCGAGATATTGCGTTGTTATTGTTATAAAATCGCCAAAAAGGGATTTTGGTGTGTTTGGCAATAGATTTTAAGCCTCTTCTTCGTTTTAGATTAATTTGCTTAATTGTACTCTCACAAGTTTGCTGTTGTACTCACAACTTTTCCAATAGATATTTTAGATCTTGTTGTTTCACAGTTTTAATCAACGTTTTTCACTGTAGATATTGGCAAAATAAATTAACGTAGAAAAATAATCAAAAAGCATAATGTGTGCTTAACATATATGTGTAAAATGATTTTTGAAAGCCCAAAGCACTGAATTGCTTAAAAAGGCAAAGGCTTTTTCCAGTTTCACGCAGCACAGGTGTGTTCATTTTTTTAAATTTCTTTTTATAGTTTCCTTATCGGCATTCATTATTATCTATATACCTTATCTATTTTTACCACACTTTAAATTTTTACATACATACTGGCGAAACCAAACGCTGTTATATATTTTAGATATAAACTTTCCATTTACACTCTCTTCAAGATATCCTCCACAACAGGCCACTAACTGTATCAAGATCACAATATCATGTAGTATATGATGAAATAAAAAAAAAAATCATAAATTGCTTTGGTCAACGGTCGTAGTTGAGATCCGCAGCTCACCATGCAATGTATGGAAATTAAAATGGGCGATATAGGCGACAAAGTAAGTTTGCTATCATACAAAAATATAAATATAACGACTGTTATTAAATCCAAAATAATTTTATTAGTTTAATATAGTTTTAAATATTCATATTTTAATGTATTCATTAACATATTATTATTGCAATATTTCTTCATGATTGATCTCATTATGCATATGCTAAGAAATTATTCAATCTATCTCATACGAAAGAGGTCAAAGTGTAAAAAAGAGGAAGAAGAGGTCGAGTAGGGCTGATAAGAACATTAAACTGTTTAATATGTACCTATGAAATGAATTTAAGAAAAAAAATGGTACTCGCGCACTGAAGTTTCCTTACCAATTTCATGATTTTAGGTCAACGGGAAGAAGAATTCATAAAAATTAACACAATTAGGTATGCACTTATTTTGCTAGATATATTATGTAATATTATGTAATTTTTTTTCTGTGATACATCGGGTTTTCGGGTTCGTATCTCGTTCGTAAAATTTCGGGACTTTTTTCTTTACTTATAAGTTTTAGTTTTTTACGACAAACAAACAGAAAAAAATATTAACTTACAAACATTCAGACATCAAAGTGATCCTCTTCGAGATTTTCCATTTCTTTTTATGGAACCCTAAAAAAGAGAGCAATCTGGGGCTGAATATATAAGCCTTTATATGATAGGTAATAAGTTAAAATATGCATACAAATGGTATATGTAAACAAAAAACAAATATTTTAAGAAAAGAATCATAAAGGTTCCATCACTAAATACACGGTATCTCCAATGCGGGCGATAAAAAGAGACAGGAATTTCTTAAGCATAGAAAAAAAAATATAAGTTACATTAAGCTCCGCGACCACGCAATATCTCATAAAAGAGGCTAAAAATAGATATAAATATGAAATATATATATATATATATATATATATATATATATATATATATATATATATATATATATATATATATATATATATATATATATATATATATATATATATATATATATATTGGGAATTTTCTTTAGCATAGTGGGTTATAGTCCTGAATCTTCCTCCATATTGGTTAGAAAGTGGAGAACGGAATGTTAACACAAGGTTACCTACCTTACCCTACCATATGAAAATATGCGAGATACAGCGTGTAACTATTGATTTAAACTTCAAAATTTAGACAATAAATTACATTAATCACATCATCGTATCTGTAATATCATAATACAAATAGTATTTCAGAATTAATTTCAAATCTCACATTATATAACGATTGTGGAGTACATCTAACGTATAACAAAGCATTATTGAAGCTCGCGAGGAAATGTGTCACTTAACGAATTAGTGCAAGTTCAGTGCCTGCCTTTGTACAAAATGTATGTATAAGTATATTCGTATGCTACACAGTGTTATGCGAATGGGTGTAAAGTAATTTTAAATGTTTAGTTAGAAATTTTATATAGAAATGGTTGTTTTAGAAATGTTAAAATTAAAATATGTATCAAGATTTTCTTTTGGCAGAACGTATGTATAGTTTGGTTAATTACGCCTCTTACATTTAATGTATAAGAGGCACGTATTAAAAATCGGGTGTTATTGTAATCTAAATTAATATTATAATGCTGAAGAGTTTTTTTGTTTGTTTGTTAGAACGCGCTAATCTAAGAAAATTTCTTTCACTGTTAGATAGCCCTTTTATCGAGGAAGGCTATATTAGGCTACATATCATCACGCTAAGATTAATAGGAGAGGAACACCAATGAAGAATAGTTCAAAATCGGGGGATTTTTTTCCCCCGAGTAACTAGTGGGTAGTTTCCCTCTAGTGGGGATTGAACCCACAACCGTGGCGTTTAGAGTCAGACACTAAGCCACTGCGTCACAATTACCTTATATGTTGTATCGGATTAATATTAATTGATATCTCTGTGTGCTAATGTTACAACAACATTATTCAAAAATCTTTATAAAAAATATCAGTCAAAGTTGAGTGATATAATTGTAGGTCAACAGAAATAGAACTGATATAATTTGACAAACTTAAATTTGCGGTCGTTTGCAATCATTTTGTCTGAAATGAACTACACAAATAAATTTCTAATAGTTTTTTTCCGCGATATATTAATACATTTTTAAGTTTCATATTTTCACTTTTGCTTGTACTATATTTCTAATAAATCGGCAAAATTCATAACGCCTATAGGTTTAGATTAAACAATAAATTTCATACAAATGGGGCAAAAACGAAGTACAAATGTTCGTATCTTTTGATTGCATTACCTTAGAAGTTTTCTGTGCTCCAAAATACCATAGACCTGGATATGTGAAATTTATTTCAACTTGATACCTTCACACATAGTTTTGATAAACAGGCAGACAGACAGATAAATAGACCACAAAGTGACCTTATAAGGGTCCCGTTTCCTCCTTTTCAGGTACGGAATCTTAAAGCCGAAAATCTTGCAAAGTTCTATTTGACGTAGAACAAAAAGCAGCCAGTCCTTTTTAAGCTTTATCAAAGGAAATTATTTATATTGAAAGTCCACTAAGTTTCCGACATCCGTGGCGTTGATTTGAGACGGTAAAAGGCGGATTTATGACCAAATTAATAAGAATTTGTTAATTTTGACGTCATCATTCAGTTTATATATATATATATATATATATATATATATATATATATATATATATATATATATATATATATATATATAGAATCAGGTAGTATTATGATTTTACTGGTAGTATTATATTTATATATATATATATATATATATACATATATATATATATATATATATATATATATAGAATCAGGTAGTATTATGATTTTACTATTCTGTATTTTTTTTAAATTTTTATCTCTATATTGCATTTTATGTGTCATCTCGCTACTTACTGGTTTCACCCACTTTCACAGGTTGGCTGGAAAAAATCTCTTCTAGAGATAAGTCCACCTTTTGTAACTATATTTTTTGTGTTTGTACTTCAACATATTTCTTTATTGCAATAAAGAACACTATATATATTTTGTGGTAGACACAGAATGGTGACACACGACTGGTTGCCCTTATATATAATATTGAAAATGTCATAAATGTCATTCATCTAGTCTGTAGAGACTAGCTGTGACCACGAACTACTCCGACTGACCACGGACTACTAAAATATACGCGAACTATCTGGTTTATATTTATTTTTCATTTGCAATTTCCATCTTTACATACTTATTAACTTTATACTCGTGTTAAGTAATATTTACTAAGCTATATAGAGAGTTAAGTACTTAGCGCTCTGAGATATGAAGTTTGCTCTTAGTTCAGGATTCAAATGAATTTTACAACCTGGTGGGAATATTATTTATGATTATTATATTGTAAATAATGGCATTTATATTATATTATAAAATAATAATAATTATATTATAAAATATATACATGTAACCTCTAAATACATAAATAAACACGTCAGAAAAACTTTTGGATCGATTTTGCTGAAACTTAGCATGTTAGCGATATCGATATCCGATTTCGACAATAATATATATATATATATATATATATATATATATATATATATATATATATATATATATATATATATATATGAGTCAAGCTGATAATCTCTTAATAGAAGTCAGTAAAAAAATCATATTAAAAATATGCTTGACAAAATTTTCATCGTGATTTCCGGTACAAATTTAATTATGGTACATATATATTTATTACATTTTTGTTCTATATAGATATATACAATACGTATTTGTAAGTATATCGAACGAAAATTTTTAACAAATCATAAAACGTAGAATTCCGTTTTTTTTCGTCCCGTTGGAATTTCGGGATATCCTCTCTTAGTTCATCCATTCACTTCCCAACGCCCCTACATTTCCAATTTCCGGTTCCTACGCTGCGTATATTTGGCTGTTACCTGTCAGTTACTCAGTAACTGAAAACTTTAAATTAATTTAATTTTAATATTATAATATATTCGCGCCCATTAGGCGTGTTATTTAAAATTTTAAATTAATAATAATATCTCAAACGTTTTGATCCAAATAAAAAAAAAACTATAGAAATATTTTAAATAAGTATAGAATACGTCAATCATTTACTTAGAGTACTTTTTCTATTTAAATTTTATTGTTTCATAGAATACACCTATGCATTTAAATTGGCAATTTGGGTCACAGACAGTGCTAGACTCTCCATTCAATCAGACCAATAAAACCCAATTGAACTTATACAGCACATGTTCACTAGTTTTGGTTTTTAACACGTTTATTTTATATCTTCACACTATTCCGTCTGTATTATTGTGAGTACTATCAAAATAATTATCGAGAATGAGCAAGTCAAATGATACTTAAAGAAAGCATATAAAAATTTGAACGCAGCGGGATTTGAAGCCGCGCTTCATGGAAACCGTCCAAGCGCTCTGACCTCTAAGCCATGCGTTCTTTCGCTAAGCGCTGCGTTCAATGATTTATATGTTTTTTTAAGTATTTCTTCTATCCTTAGTGTGGATTAACAATGAGTTTACCCATTGACAAAAACGTACAGAAACGTCAATTCCAATTCAATATTTGTATAAGATAGCATTTTTTTGTTCAAAGCCAAAGTAATTTTATCTATAGTAAAAAGATTGTCAAGCTTCATTTTTTTCTAATTATAATTTACCACCGGTTCACTAAAATGAATCCATCAGACCTAAAGAAAAACCGGCGCAAGAAACCCAGGAGGACATTTTTATAATTTTTCTTTATATTAATGATAATAAATACAAATACAAAATGTCTAACAAATACTTATCTATATACTAACTGTTTATATAAATAAAAATGCTATCTATATAAAAGTTACGGTTCGATTAAATAGTGCAGGCGCACAGTCGTGCGCTTTGATTTAAAAAAATAAATGCTATAAACCTCATTTAGCCTTACTTATAAATTATCTTCTTCTTCTTCCACTTAGCATTATCCCAGCCTATTGCCAGGGTCTGCTTTCCTACTCAGTCTACTCCACTTTGCACGGTCTTGAGCATCCTCAGTGGTTAGTCCATTGGCTCTCATGTCGTGCGTCACGACGTCCAGCCATCGCTTCCTTGGGCGTCCGGGGGGTCTTACTCCAGGGACAGACATATCAAGGCATTTTCTTCCGACGTAGTTCTTAGGCCGGCGCAAAACGTGGCCATACCATCTCAGACGACGCTCTTGGAGCTTATCCGCTACGTCACGGACCCCAAGACTACCTCGAATGAATGTGTTGCGTATGCGGTCAGCCCGAGTAACGCCACACATCCACCTCAGCATCTTCATCTCCGTTACGTGAAGCTCCTGAGTGTGCCGAGATAATGCTGGCCAACATTCGCTGCCGTATAGAAGAACTGGTCGGATCATGCTCTTGTATATCAGCCCCTTGAGTTTGGGCGGTATTCTGCGATCGCAGACCACACCAGTGACCTCCCGCCATTTGGCCCAAGCAGCGCTAACCCGGGCGTGGACATCGTAGTCGATGCATCCGGACTCGTGCATAATGGATCCAAGGTACCTGAACTTCTCCGACTTAACGGCTGGCTCAGGCCCGATGTGGATGGTGCTCGAGTCTGGGTTCCCGCAAGCCATGTACTCGGTCTTTGACACATTCAGTTTAAGACCACCGTTCTCAAGCGCACCCTTCCAGGCATTCACTTTACGCTCCAGCATCAGTCGGTTCTCGTCAATGAGTACTATGTCATCGGCATACATCATCAGCCATGGAGGCTGGTCCTGGATGTGAGCCGTGACAGTATCTAGCACTACATTAAACAAAAGTGGACTAAGAGCTGAGCCTGGTGAACCCCTACTGTAATTGGGAAGGGTTTGGTATCGCCAACAGCGGTCCTAACTGTAGAAACAGAGTCGTTGTACATGTCTCTGATAATAGCAACATAGGATTCAGGGATCCCTTTGGATCGCAGTGCCCACCAGATACACTGACGTGGTACCTGATACCTTACTTATAAATTATATATACTATTATTATATATAAATAAATATATATTATTATTATTTTTTTAATTTACTCTAATTTAATCACATGTTTATAGCGATCAAATGATATCCTGTTCAAGCTATAACCTTGGAGTTCATTATCATTACTTAAATCCAAAGAAAACTCCGTACCGGACTGTTGTGGCGCAGAAACAGCCTACCTGGAAGCTCTACGGCTTCGACGAGTAGGATTCCCATTTGGGGAGAATGAATTATTTATATTATCTTTGCTCTGGTAACAAGACAAAGCACGGCGTTGAGTTGCGCCACTCTACACGAAATGGCGGAAAGTAAAGAACGGAATGTTTTGACACTAAGTTTCCTCTGCCTACTCTGCTATGTGAAAATTTCAAACTTTGCTAAAACATTAATAAAGACACCTTTTCCAATATCACTCTATGGAAATATATTGAGCATAAAATATTATTGTATATACGCCTGAACTAGTTTCCATCGATGTCGCAGTACCAGCAACAAGTGTGAATGGAAAAGTAATTTCTTCCACTGACGTCTCGCTGTCTGTGTTTGAAAAATGCGGTGATAGCACCATGTATTAATATTTAGTGGGAAAGTCACTGAAGTTTATATAATATTATATATTTTAAATTAAATGAAACCAAATGTAGCATATATTTCTGTTCTCTTCTCTATTTGAAAAAATTGTATTACACCCATGGTTCACCCCTTTAATTTTTTTTAGCATCTTTATTATTTTTTTTTTATTATTTTTTTTTGTTTTTCGAAAACTATTCCTGTGATTTTCGAATTCTGAACTACTTTGATCTTCAATTTTTTTTCTCCAATTCCTTATTAACATATTATCAATAACAAATATATTGTATAATTTTTTTATTTATATATTATATTAGGTTAGGTTCCTATAAGACAGTTACCCTACAGTGGATGCAGACGGTTCGATGCCAGCCTTTGTTTGATATGATCCGTAACAATACCCCCCTATATTGTCTATAGAGATGGCCAGTGAATTATTCATGAGTTTCATGCAACATGAAAGGCTATTTAATGTTTAATGCACTAATGGCTCTCTGACTCCTCTTGGATTCCGGATACTTTACAATCATGAAATATTTGTTTGTAAAGTGATATTAAAATGTTTAAAAGTATAATATTTTTTTATCAGGATTTGGCTCAGTGAGTAGTGAACAGTGATACTCAATCTCCTTTGTCCGAAGAGCACCTTTAGAGACATTAAATTCTATATAGTGGATTCCTTCTTATTCATAAGCAAATTACAAAAAGATACATATCTAGCACTCGTTTTTTACTGCGACTTCGCTTCGCTTTTTTATAAAAACTTACACAGACATACATACATATCTTCACGCTTTACCCCTAGCGGGGTAGTCAGATAGAACGGAGCGCCAAACGCTGCGGTCCCTGCATACCTCTTTCGCCTCGTCCACTGTCAATAACCTCTTCATACATACCTCTTAAATCATTATCCTCATGATAATTACCTGACCTTCTTCCAGTATCTTCGAAACTATTGTCGAAGGTCAAATATTTCACGAAATTATTTATTTTTTTTATGAAATTTCCAAAGCTATTTGAGTTAGAGCTATGTGAAAGCTCACGATTACTTTCATAGTTCTGATTTACCGCCTGCAAAGACTTCCGAAGTGAGAAATAAGTTTTACTCAAGTGAACGTATCACGTTTTGTGATATATATGAGAAAATATGCCCTTATGAGTAACGAAAGTATCGAAATTGGCTAGTGCCATGTTATATTAGTTTAAATATGTATATAGAGGTATGTGCATATATAAAATATAAGATGATGGTTTTGAGTTCGATTCCCAGTCGTAGTAGGTCTCATCTACTCTCAGATCTACATAATATTGCGCCCAACTAACGCCTAGCCGCGGCGTTAAGTTCCGTCACTCAACACTTAATGTCTTTATGTCGGGCGTAAATTATTCTCTCTCCAAGAACTATAATTTCTTTCTTATCATGAATAATATGTGGATATATTGCTATAATTATAAATATGGAACGCAAATTAGTTTTTTTTCTCATTAGGTGTCCTACTATATTTAAGTTTTGATGGTTACAAAACTAATACTAATATTGATAACAATACTAATTTATAAATAGTTGACAAGTTTAACAACCAAATAAACAAGCATAAATTCGTAACAATGGTTTCGCAAATGTAATTTGTTCATTCAAATCTGATTTCACATATACTATGTCTCTAGGTTTTCTCGAAATCGGTACACCATTCGTCCATATTACCGAGTAGGTATATTTTATTGTCCCGGAGGAGCGATACTTTGTTACAACCCTTGTTTCCATACAAAAAGGATTTATAAAAAACCTTTCAGCTATTTGCAAATATTGAACTGTTAATGGAACAACAAAGAAATGTTTATTGGAGCTTTTTAATTATTGAAAAGCTTGTTTTTTTTTGACAATATACCGGTTTTCAGGGTTCTATACCTTCAAAGGAAAGAACTGAAACCCTTTTAGGACCCATCTGTTGTCCGTTTGCGTCTGTCTGTAGTAGTAGTAGTATTAAATTCTGTTTGCTTAGTTGAAATTAATGGGAAGGTATCAAGATAACGTGACAATTCATACAAAACTCGGAGAAACCGAAGCATACTTCTTGACTTAGAAGTGTGATTTTTTCTTTGCTCCAAGAGAGTATAGACTTAGTAATTTGGTATTGGCGTATGGCCTTAGAAAATGCTCTAAACAGACGGGCGACAGACCTGTAAATGTAGTATATATATATATATATATATATATATATATATATATATATTATATATATATATATATATATATATATATATATATATATATATATATATATATATATATATATATAATATATATATATATATATATATATATATATATATAATATATAAATATAAATATATATAATATATATATATATATATATATATATATATATATATATATATATATATATATATATATATATATATATATATATATATATATATATATATATATATATATATATATATATATATATATATATATATATATATATATATATATATATATTGTACTATATGTAGGTATAACCAAATACAGTTTGGTAATGTTAAATAATGTTAATAAGCTAACTAACTAATAACTGCTCAACTCCATGAAATTGCTAAAAGTTGTAAATTAGGATAAATGAGGCTCTTACAGTCAAGAGTAAGGCAACGCTTCTATTGTAAAGCTAAAATAATGTGACATGCATATTTATTTATATTAGCTATGTTCGTAATAAGGATGAAGTTATGTGATTTTTAAGTTTTGGTTAAATCCAGCTTAATTACTTTCAATAATTGTATAGAAGAAAATATTAGCATAGTAGCCTACCGACATTTGGTTCCACCACTGTCTCTAAAATTAACCATGCTATTTCAAGTTAGAAAGTAATCAGATTAATGCATTTGACATACATATATTAACTATTAACATATATAACTGTTGTTAAAATTCAGTTAAAATCAAATTTTACATGTGTATGTTTAACAGTCATAATCTCAATCAACCAATCAATCTATCTATCCAAGAGGATCCTGGCTACCCTGGTCTTACGTCAACCTAACCTTTTTTTTTTTTTTTTTTTTTTTTTTTTTTTTTTTTTTGACGCTGGGAAAAAATGACATTACGCATACCCTCCCCGCCGGGGGGGCGGGAGAGGGGTATGTGGGACTCCCCGGTAAAGTCGTTCCCGGTATACCCACTAAAAATACCCAGCGACACTCCGACCTCACCTAAGTGGAGAGGGCCTGGGAGTCCATAGCGTCCAGGCCCTCGCCGGTGACTGCCCGCCCTACGGCAGGCCCTTCACACCCCTCCCACGTGGGAAGGGGTCTTTACAATGGCCGGAGTGCACGGCCATTGTGGTCCGACGAGTGGGGTGATCCTTGAGGTGCGGGCGGTGGCGCCCCCGCGCCTGTCGCCCGCTGATCACCCCCTGGGGTGGACGAGGACGGACGTTGATTCCGCCGCCTTCCACCCCTTCTTCGTCTGCGGAGCGGCGCTGCGAGAGGGTCAACCTCCCGCATGCGCTCCGCCGCCTCCTTCTGTGACATGACGTCCTCACAGAAGGAGGCTACCGCCGCCCATGCCTCCTCCCTCCTGAGCATGGCGGCGATCACGCTGGGGAGCGTGAGGTCCTCCCCGACGGCAGCCACCAGGGCGCGGCGGGGTTCGGCCCACGAGGGGCACACCACCAGGGTGTGCTCCGCCGTATCCACTGCGGCCCCGCAGTGGTGGCACGCTGGCGACTCCTCCCTCCCGATCCAGTGCAGGTACGATCCGAAGCACCCATGCCCGGACAGCACCTGCACAAGACGTAGGGAGAGGGAGCCATGTCGCCGATCGAGCCAGTCCCCCAGGACGGGCCCGATGGCATCCAGCAGCCGTCGTCCAAACGGCGCGGAGATGAGGTCCTCAGCCCAATGCTGAGTGGCGGCGTCCCTCATCTCCCGGCGGATTGCCTCACGCTCTCCAGGGTCCGGGCGCTGGTTCAGCGCCCTCTGACCCGCCTTCCACTCGTACACTCTGGCGAGAACCCAAGCCTCGAGCTCCCAAGGATGAGTTCTCGCCAGAACGCACGCCGCCGCAAAACTCACTGTGCGATACGCCCGTGCCACCCGCTGTGCAATGGCCCTTTGTGGCCTGCGGATGGCAGCGGCGTTCTCCCGTCGACACAGTGAGTCCGCCCATATCGGAGCCCCGTAGAGGGCCATGCTCCTCAGTATGCCTGCGTACAGACGCCGGCATTGTTCTCCAGGGCTCCCTATGTTAGGGAGGAGCCATGAGAGGGCACTCCGCGGTCTTTCAGCAAGCGTGATGACAGCTTGCTGAAGTGTGCATCGAAGCGCCACTTGCTATCGAGCACTAGGCCCAGATATTTCATCTGGGCCTTCACCTCAATGCGGGCACCCTCCACATAGGCGTCGGGCGGTTGGCGCTGCCGAGGACCGCGGAAGAAAACGGCCTCGGTCTTTGTCAGCGCCACTTTCAACCCTAGGCGGGAGATTCTATCCACCACAAGTGAACCTCCCGCCGAGGCCAAGCTGGCCGCCTCACCGAAATTTCTCCCCCGGGCAGTTAGGAGTGTGTCATCTGCATAGCAGATGACAGACGTGCCACGGGGGAGATTGCCCCGCAGAAGCCAGTCAAAACCGATGTTCCACAGGAGCGGTCCTAGAACCGAACCCTGTGGGACACCGGACTCGACGTTGTAGCTGCGGAGCTGGCCCGACTTGCTGGCTAGGCGGACTATGCGACCCTCCAAATAGTCCGCCATTAGCCTCCGCAGATACTGAGGCACTCCGTGGAAGCGGAGCGCCTCAAGTACGGTGGTGTGGGGAATGGAATTGAAGGCGTTGACTATGTCGAACGACACAGCCAACAGTCCATCCCCCGCAGCCATCGCCTCCCTCACCTGTCCCTTGAGACGGGACAGGGCATCCACCGTCGAACGCCCAGCTCGAAAACCGAACTGAGCGTCCGCTAGGTCCGGGCCAATTGTGCACAAGTGCTTGTTGACCCGGGCGGCGAGGATCCTCTCAAACATTTTACCGACCTCATCGAGTAAGACGATGGGTCGGTATGCCGAGGGGGAGTCCGTCGGCCGCCCTTCCTTCCGAAGAAGGCACAATTCCACGGCAGCCCTCCTTCCACGGTTTCGGGAACCTCTCGCACGTAAGACACGCACTGAAGAGGTCACGTCAACCTAACCTAACCTAGGGCTGTCTTCTAAGCGACATCCTAGTGGTCACCACTGGAGAACATTTCCGCTCTAACGAATATCAGACCTGATGTGTGTTAAAATAGCCTACTGTTCCATAATATCAATATTGCTACAAAAAATATAAAAGTTTACAACTATACCTTAAACCACTCAATTCAACCCAAAAGGATATTTCTTTATGCAAAAGCACAAAGCGTTGGGACTTCCGACCTTTCGTAAAACCGTATCTTAACTGTATTTAAAATGAACGTCAATATCAATTCGTAAAGTTAATATGGAAACGATATTCAAAGCTCATTAGTTTTGGTCTTAAAGTAAGAATAAAGAGCTTTATTGGATAAATTTATGTGAGCCATACTCAGAAATGTCTATGGTTAATTAACTGACATTAATTTGGCGTGGTTTATATTCAGCTTTAGGCTAGTTGATTGTCGATTTGTAACTTTGTAACGAGATTACAAGTAGACTAAAGTGACATCCATCGGTCCAAAAAAAAAAAGAGAAACCTTATCAAGAGGAAAAATATACGTCATTAAGAAAATGAAAGATTTTATAATACATGTACTATATCGTATAATTTAAAAAAATATCGTTAAAGTAAAATTTAACTAGAATTTCAGTATAAGTCCTATAGTAACAACAGAAGGAGTATAGAGAGGCAGATAAAAACTAATAGTGGCAACATCCAGATGTCGCACTATAAACGACCAATATTTTATGTACTACGTGGCAACATTTCATTTTACTTGAACTTAACTAGCTTAAACAAGCCTTTTTAGTAGATTTTTAGTTAAAATTTCAGTATTATTGTGAATTTTGTAAATAATATATGTAAAAACTAATTTAAAAATAAACAAAAAAACGAAATATCCAGGTAGAATTTTCTCGAATTTCGAAAGAGGAGAACGGAGTGTCTTAACACTACGATTTTTCAGTTTTCCTGCCCTGCAATAAACGGAATAAAGCATGAAGTAGAACACAAAAGTTAACTACAAAAATAAATTAAATTACACTTAGCCTACTGTTAGGCTCTATCAAAATGGGATTTGAAGCCGTATAAGTATTCTGTCTCTTGGATATTACAGCTTAGTATATAAAAACAGAAGTATACTGAGCCAAGAAGGCCAATAAAACAGACTGTCGTCGGCCGACAGTATATCATATAGACCTTTTGACCGTTCAGGACATGTTTAATATTTCCCAAAGGTTCGACAATTTACTGCTGGTTTCGTATTAAAATAATTTATTGGTATCTATTATTGTATTATTATTCACTTTAGTACATATAATATAAATGTTAAATATATAGATAGACATATACTTAGATAGGGAATTCGTGTACATTATTCGTGTGATATATATATATATATATATATATATATATATATATATATATATATATATATATATATATATATATATATATATATATATATATATATATATATATATATATTATATATATATATATATATATATATATATATATATATATATATAATATATATATATATATATATATATAGATATATATATATATATATATTATATATATATATATATATATATGTATATATATGAGGACTGTTTTGGCCGCATTATTTTCAATTGTTAAATTCCTTCAATACGTAATATAACAAATTCAAGTAGAAAAAGGAAAATAAAGCATCTTAACACAAATCTTAATAAAGAACTTGAAGAATGTATAAGCTAAAAAAACACTGGTTCTTCCTCTAATTAATAATAAATTAACAAAATATTTGTTTTAACAAAAGCATATAGAACAAAATAATCTTATCTAATGGGTATTATTCAAATACCGAACCCCTATGAGAAGGAAAAAATACCTTTTTTTCCTGTTTTTATCGGATATGCCTTAGAAATTGTACGGTAATGGTATTAATATACCCCTGTGGAAACGTTTTAGAAGTGATTCGTTCTTATCTTTTCCGCTTTGACGTTCAAGTATAGGAGTTTATTTAGCATCACGCAGTATTTCGCACATTGCAGGGTAGGCAGGGGGACCCGTAGGCAGAGGTAACTTAGTGTCCGTTCCTACTCCATTTGAGAAATTAAAATAATTAATTCTGCCCGAATAGGAATCAAAACCCACAAACCGTCGACGCTGAGCTTTTACACCATCACGATAGTCAACGGACAGTTTTGCAGTTAAGTGTATATAGTGTTATTATTAAGTATAATACTTACTTTTTATTGTAGTTTTATCTTCCTCGCAGTGGCGAGACAACACGTGGTAATAGTGAACGGAGTGATTTAACAATAAATGCACGGCAAATTTCCTTTCTGGCCATTTCTTGAAAATTAATAAAAACTTCCACAAATACTTTCTAGAAAAATAAATATATATCAAATCTTAAAATAGCTATAATATAATAAATATAATTTAAAATTATACCTAAGACCCTTTACGGCGATCTGATACTAACACAAATGAACCCTTCCGTAGACGGGCTAAATCGCGTCCTATCTTTCTTCACGCTTCATTTCAAACGTGCCCCAGATGCTTGCTGTAAGAATATTATGTATATACCTATATGTATATATAGATATTACTTTTTCTACCCTTAGAAAATTCTAGGTTAGAAAACACTCTTAGGAGCTTTTCTCTCATAATAAGTACGTAATATTATAATAGAAAAGAAAAGATGTATGGAGTGTACTTTATATCTTTGTTCTGGTAAGTTGACAACGCACGGTGTTCAGCTCCGTGACTCATCGTGCAATATTTCAACACCATATACATAAATCTGTGATAGAGGAAAAAGACTCATACTAAGTGTGGAATTTGTGAAAGTGTGGAGTTGGCACAGCGTAACATCTTCAAGATATCAATATGAAAGAACTCAATAAACACTTCTGTTCTTCCAGTGTCATTGATGACCGAACAAAATTAACTTATATTAATCGTCACAATGCTTTATCCTCTCCGAGTGCTCCAAATTTTTTCTTTAGTCTATTTGTAGAAAGAGATGTTAAGAAGACCATTCTAGCAATTGACTCTAATGCTGTTGGTGCTGACGTGACTTTCAACGTGGAGAGATGCTCAAATAATTCCTTTACCTAAAAAGTTTAATCCCGTTGATTACTCCGATTATCGTCCCATCTCTATTCTTCTTTTTTTGTCTGAAGTCCTTAAGAGCTTAGTTCAAAATTAACTCACTCAGTTCCTTTGTCACCATAACCTCTATATATGAAACCTCTGCAATCCGGCTTCTGTCCTGGTCATACTACGACAGTGGTACTGGTTAAAATTATTGCTGACAATTGCAAAGGCATGGACATAAATCAAGTCACAGTGTTAACGTTGCTGTATACTGTATTAACCTCTATTATATAGTTATTAAACACTATATTTTTTTTAGTAATAATATATTTTTTGGTACAATAGTTATTTTGGGTACGATATAGAGAATAGTATTATTCATATACAGATCGTGAGTTAGAAATTCTACAACGAATTCCGCCACTAAGCACACAATGTCTCAATTTTTTCCTGAGAACCATAGTGTTAAAGTATTTTAATATTTTCTAAAGATTTATTATAAATTTTAAATTTTCCTTTGTGAAGCAATTCATTCATTTTAAATTTTCCGTTCAATTTACAAGAAAATATCGAATTTCTCATATAAAATGGAAGCGATAGCTAATTTAAGTGTTAAATTGTTTTTTAATTAAAATGGCCACGTGCTGTATGCTCACCCTCGATAATGTCATTCGCTCAGCGCTTTTATAATAAATTTATTCCTAGTAAATGTAAAACTCTTTATGTTTTCTTTTGGTTTCACGCTGTGTCCTGTATATAGCAAGGTAAACAATTGGCATCTAGTGTTAAAACAATTTGTTACCCACTTTCCATCCAATCTTCACCCGCAGTTTCACGCGTATTTAGTGCATTTTTACGCATTGTCTTGGCGAGAACCCTGAACCGTCGTACAGTTAAACGCTGTGCCGCTGCGACACGATAGCGTCATTAATCGTTTTAAACCTGTTATATGTGGAATAAAGTTTGAAAAAAATATATCTAAATTGATCTTCTGAATGAAAATTGAATCCGGAATCCGTAGAAGAAGAAACATCTCAACTGAATCAAGAATGAACGATGATGTTTTTACTATCTAACTATTATATAGAAAGGAAGACAAGAACGAGCGTGAGTAATGTAGGCTATAAAAGATTTTATAAGAGTAAGAGTATAATTTATCTTGAAGTAATCTTGAAGGGCTACTTAAATAGGACCGTCTTATTAGTTAGTGTAGAAAGAAAAAGCAAGCTACACTAACAGATCATGATCATCATCATATCAAACAGGAGACGTTCACTGCTCGACAAAGGCCTCCCCCATTGAACACCATGAAGACCGGTTCTGGGCCCTCATCCATCGGATTCCGGCGACCTTCTCCAGGCCGTCCACCTCATGGGGACGTTTGCCTACGCTACGTTTCCCGCATCGTGGTCACCACTACAGAACTTTTCTGCCCCAATGGCCATCGGTTTTGCGAGTTGTGTGCCCTGCCCACAGCCACATAAAATTCGCAACTTTCAGGGCTATCTCAAAACACTAACAAATATAGGTTTATTTGTACTCAACAAAATTTTAGACAATTTTGGTTAATTTGTACGCAATTTATTTTTGAAAAAGGCGACGAGAATTTACGCCTTAAATGCATACATTTTCTCGCTTAAAGTTGTCACTTTCCAAAATAGGGGTGCTACGTAATATTTAAAACCAAATTCCACGCTTGAACACCACATGTTAGCGTCTTAAAGTTAATACTCTCTATACCTTTCTTTTCTACTCTCTGTATCCCGCAAATAGCTGAAAGAACCCATTGTAAGACGATCTGCTTGCAAGGTATACTACTTGAAAAGTGGCTGTTCTGGTAAGTTCCAGATCAAATCCAGATTAAAAAATAAAATAAATTATCTACTTAGAAAATAAACAATATAAGACAATATAATAAGAAAAACGAATAATATTTTAAAGTATATTAACACTTGATTACTCTCCATATCTCTGTCGCTCTCGGCCTATTAAACACATTGTGTGATAACGCCATAAATAACCTCGCTAATCCTTCTAGAGTGGAACGATGAAAATATATTATGTGTGTATGTAAATATTATATTATATGTCTATATATATAGAACCGTCTTGGCACAGAGGCAAAGCGTCTACCTGTAAACGCGATGGTTTGTGGGTTCGATTCCCACTCAGGGAGAATGAGTTATAATAATTTTCTTTTTGGCAACAAGGCAAAAGCGCGGCGTTGAGTTCCGCCACTCAACACGCAACGCCTCTGATGATGGAATTTTGGGAACGAAGTGTCTTAACACTGGGTTCCTTCTGCGAACGGTTCCCTTTGCCTGCCCTGGTATATGCCCTGGTATATACTTGTGTGTTAAATTAAATTTTGTCATATTTTAGTTTTAGTTTAATTATTCATTGAACCTAACCTCATTGAACTAAAACTAAAAATTGACAAACTTTGCATAGAGAATATTGTGGTTTTACATTCTTTTGTTAAATTTAGATTTATTGTTTATTTTTTGACTTTACAATTACGCTCGTAGCGTAATTGTAAAGTGAAAAATTAAAAAAATTGTCGCCGTCGTCTTAACTTTTGGTGCTATAGCTTCACCACTCAAAGCTTAATGTCTTAAATTCCAGAGGAACATAGAATTTAGTGTTGATATCCTACATGTTATGACTCTCTCTTTAAGTCTAACAAAATAAATCTATTTGAATCTCAACGTCTTTTTACTCAATAATTTAAAATCATACAGCACTTTATTTCGCGTGGCACATAAAAACACGAAGTCACTTTACTCCCACGTTGTTATTATTGCCTACATTTGTCTCCTACATCGTACACTCGGCATAAAAAGTTTGCTTGAAAATAAAATTTATGTTTTATTTTTTTTTATCATGGAGATAAGTATTTTTATTATTTACAAAATATTTATGTATTTAATATTTATAAATATTTATATAAATAATATATATAATATATATATATATATAATATTTTATTTAATTATTATTATATATATAATATTTATAAATATACCTTTAGGCAAATGTCCATATTATTACCAAAATTTATCTACAATTTTGTATAGGTAATATTTAAGAACAAAAAAAAAACAAAAAATCGTGGTTAAGTTAACTTAAGGGAATGGAATCAAATACGTAGAACCATTGTTTCATCTAGCTTTGCAGAAGAAAGCTTAGAAAGCTAATCGGCTATCCATCAGGATTGAAAAAGCACCTAAATAAGAATATACAAAAAAAAATTATATAATAAGATAATTCTAATATAAATTTTGCTGACGCTCGCACAGATAGGGTAAAGAGGGGTAAGCAATAAATTGGTTCCCATGTACGGTAGACACTCGGAAATAAACGGCAAATTGGAGTGTTAACCGTGAACTTATTTATATGTGTGACCCACTTCGATTTCAAAGCGTCTGTACATATATACATACATACATAAATAGAGGTCGTTCTTCTAGATGTTTCTGAATTATCATTTTAAATTTAATTTTACAATGATTCAGAATTTCTTTTGTGTGTTTAAATACCATTAAAAATACTAGCGATCCGTTCGTGGTGTCGCCCGTTTGATTGATCGGTCGGATTTACTCTATATATATATATATATATATGTATATATATATATATATATATATATATATATATATATATATATATATATATATATATATATATATATATATATATATACATATATACATATATACATATATATATATATATATATATATATATATATATATATATATATATATATATATATATATATATATATATATATATATATATATATATATATTATATATATATATATATATATATATATATATATATATATATATATATATATATATATATATATATATATATATATATATATATATATTTTTTTTTTCTTTTTTTTTTTCATAAAAGAAAGGTACTCGCGGTAAACGCGTTTTTCCGTCGCGGTAAATCCCGATTCTGTAGTAATTCCGGAACTAAAATCCTATATGTTGTTCCTATTGAGGAGGTTGTCCTCTGTCTTCTAGTCAACGTTTCAAAGAAATCGATCCAGCTGTCCTGGAGATTAGCCTGAACAAACTGACTCAAAAATCAGAAATATTTTTTTGTATTTTGATAACGTGTAAATAACTATAAAAAAAAAGATTATTTTGGAATGAAAAGGCATATCCATTTTATTTATATGTATAGATACGAAGATTAATATGTTCTCCATTTCATGTGTTATTTGGCGATATTGTTTTTTGTGCACTTTGCCTGATCAAACAAGCAAAATTGAAAGTAGTTCTGAGGCTGTCATGGCACAGTAGTAGTATAGGGACTGTACACATGAGAGTTGTGTGTTTGACATCCACTCGGGAAAGTTATAATTTTATTTTTCCCACATTGCTCCACTAATTGCGACATTGAGTTCTTTCTTTGACTCAAAATATAATGTATCAAGTGTTTAGTGAAAATTAGTACTCTGTTCTCGCATTTCTTGACATATTCCAAGTACGCCACTAAATCAACTAGCTGCATAGCTCATAAAAAAATCTGCTTGTCTAAAATTATATTTTCATATTATGTGTTAAAAGCCTAACCTCATATATTGCAGCCAGCAAAATCATTAATGTAGACTATGATATGTAAAATCCCGTTTTTTGTTCGTGAATATTTTTTGAGAAACTGTCCAAATTTCAACGTTTTCTTCGCTGCGTCGGTTTATCAGCCAGCCAACCAGTTTAGTAAAGGAAAAGTTCTGTACATGTACAGAAAAACAAATAAATAGAGGTGCTTTGCCCTAAATAAAGTATTTGCTCTAAGCTCGTTTAGAAATGAAACCGACCTTTTCGTCAGCATTCATTAGTCCCGGTAATAATGATAGGCCTGTTAGTTAAGTATATATTTTTTATATAGTTTTGGATGTATTTTTAACTTGTCTATACTATAATAAAGTAGTAAAAAAATTATGTCTGTACATTTAATATTTTTGCGAAAAACTGATGCAAGGCGATGTAAAATCAATAATAAAATATGAATCTATGATTATTAAAATGATTGTCAGTGCGTTTGTGCGTTGAACATTTTTTATTATATAGCTGTCTGGTCTCTGCACTATCTAAGCTGATAATTTATTTTGAAGACTGGCACTAGGAAATGCTGCTGAAAAGAATTTTCCATTGATATGTAATGTATGTATTTGTAAGTACGTACAGTACCTTATGTAATAACACCACAATAGATCAGCTAAACTGTATTAAATATGAAAATGGCTTTTTAGTAAAAATTATTCCACATGATGAGCTGTTATCAAAATCCAAGATTTGAAACATCTCATGGTGAAACGTAATGTCCAGCAAAACTATATGAAATATAGAAATCATGCCATGACAAAAGTTGTTCAGCGTGATATAGTACATTTTTCATTGACATTTTGATAATTAAAAATGTAGTGTCTAGAATACCCGTCTTGATGTCAAATCACAATATATAAGCAAAACTAAAAAATAGTAAAGTAGTACCAGTAAAATAAGTACTAGTAAATAAAAATCAGGTGCCAAGTATCATAAAGTCCTAGTTTATAATAATAGAAATGTAGAATTATAAATCATATGAATATTTCGCATATTAAAAATTGTAAATTTGACGGTTTTTGAAATCAAATTTGAAATCTAAAGTTTGTGCCAGTTATTTACAAATGAATTAATGAATGCGTCTCAAATAATTATGCTTTGAGTTATATATTTTCTTATTTGTTTTAAGAAAGCTAATAAAATAATGATATATTCCTGTAAAAATTATATGCCATTATCCACTTTCCACTCAATTATATAGCATAGTAATCACATACAACAAATCACGCAATACTTAATACACTATATATAGATAAGTAACAAGAACAGTCTTACTCACAAGGATAAAACCATTCAGCACTCCGTGGATCTACCTCATTGGTACCAAGTAACCTAAGTATGGTACCCAAGTGCTAGCTTTAGCGTTCCTTTTACAGTGCATTATCACTCGCATCCACTGACTAATATCTACAAACTACTTTACCAAATTCCACCAGAATTTGTGCGACACGCGCGCTTTCTATATCAATCGTCTGTCATCACTATGGCCGAACTAAAACTAAGAGCAGAGTAAATTGGAAAGTATTTAGATAAAATTTTAAGATTTCTGGAGACCAGTTGTCCTGTGGATAGACCTTTGGGCTGTGCCATTTTAAAGCTAAGAGGATACAGAATTCTCCTATAGCTCGCGACTCTTTTTGTATTTGTAAGCCCATTGCGTGCACCTTATATTAGTCTTTCTCGATTTGCAAAAAAATTTTTTGTAATATATCTGTTTAATCAACTATAATAAATTTTTGAACTTGAAGTCGAGACACAACGTCTGGGGAACTTCTATCTTTTGAAAGTTACGTGACAATGTCATCGTAAGATTGCTAAAATGTGTGTCTTGGCGACTCTTAAAGTGTTTAAAGAGCTCCGATGGATTCTTTAATCTGTTAATATTAAATTTACGAATAAGTAATGATAATTAGAAACGACTCATTTAGTACAAATGATAATTTAAATAAATCCTTGTCCGATGTAAAACATTACAAATAGCCTACATTTACCACGGCTTAGTATACAACGCAGATTTCATCTAAATTCGGATGCTGTCAAACTTTAGAAACCCAAATTTATCATTCATTAAATCGGCATACGTTTCTAGTTAGCGTAATTGCTGAGCCAACAGGCTTATCCGATTATCAAAATTGTTTATTGTATTTAATGTATTGAATTACAATTTGAAATTGACAATGACAAGGTAAGCTAAGTTAAGTTTCTTCTTTATCACTCGAATTTCACAAAGACTGTTAATATGACAAATAGCTGTATAAGTAAAAATATTAATATATTGCTTTAAAACACGATTTTTTTAATTATCATAAGATAATTTAAAACTATATATATACATATCCATATACATATACTATATATACATATCCATATACATATACATACACATTCACATTTCTCATATATATATACATGTTGGAGATTATATGACTAGTTGTGTATGAGTCAAAATCAACTTGAAATGTTTCATGTAATATTACAGACAGCGCGTTTCAAGTTCCTTTTTTGGATTTTGCTAGACACGTGGTTCTCAAAGCGACAATTCCTTTTTATTTGCTCCATAGTTCTACATGTTTCGTACTTTTAGAGGTTTTGTACGTCAGATGGTATGGATACTACGTTGCTATTGGCCTGTAGCAATGAATATTTTATTTTTCATACCAAGACTGGAATTAAATTTATTAAAACCTTATCAAATAATTATTGCACCTATATACAATTAAAATTAATCTCAATTTAAAAATCTATTATATATTTATTACATCTAATATATTATATTAGCAAAAAACACCTAGTGCCACGATACTCCGTTCTCCGTGGTGCCTAAATTAGAGAGAACACTAAATTTTTAGTGGCGGAACTCAACGCTGTAACATTCTGCAATAAAATTACACACTATGCTCAAAAATGTAGCACCTGAAATACTCCATAGCCCATATTTTCATTAACACCGAAAATAGTTAGAGCTTAATAAACACTTCCAGTAAACAGGAAATACGAAGAATATTCAAAGACACATGAAAACATCCTTTCCTCATTCACACATCGTATGACGAGTTGACGACTTCAAATTAAAGCGATATCCTTATTACGTGAGACAAATTTTAAACATTAATATATTATGATACTCTCCAAAACGGGTCTCGTCTATGTGAGTTAGAAAATACTACCGCTTTCCTGTGATTTTCCGTAACTCTTCTAAAGGTTTTAGTGTTAGGAACTTAAAAATACCACATAACCTGGTTTGATACTCCAAGGACCAGATCTTTTGAAGATTTCCCGAATACAAATTAAAAAAATAATAATAAGTAATGTATTAGGAACTATCCAACTACCCCACTAAGATCTCATTCGATTCACCACAATTGTGTTCAATTATACACATTCCTAAATACCTCTTTCACCTTGTCAGTGGACAATCATTCATTGATCTCTTCAATCTTCATACATGCCCTCCGAGGGACCCTTATGATTTTTAGGTGACCTTCCAGTTCATTGATCTTATTCTTGAAGGTCAACTGATGTATTCCTCTACCAGTGATTCTTACATCATAATATTTTTTACCATTACTTTTTAATTTACCTCTAATTTTTCACCATTATTTCATCACTCATTCTTTCAACGTGAAAAAACTACCTGAGCACGTTCTTCTTCTTCTTCTTAACTGACGTCACACGTCATCCTCGTTAGTACTATTTAATGCATTCTTCGTTGCAGATTCATTGAGAAGTTAGAGGAAAAATAAAATATAAGAATATAGTTCATTTATATTTATATTTTAATTTATAAATAGCCTCCGCATTGCAGTTCAAAAACATTTGAAACGTAGTATTAATTTGTATGGACGCCACTTTCTTTGAAAACGCTATCAATTTAATATATTCACGCTCATTTTAGATTTTTATAAAAATTAGACAGCGTGTTGGGTGGCGGAACTTAATGCCGAGCTTTTTATCTTTCTTTCAAGAAAATAAAATAAGTTATTCCCATGAATGAGCAATGAGCCCACAACCTTCGCTTTTACAGTCAGATGCTGCGCAAAATTATTATTGTGAGCCTTAGGGCTCACGTCTAATAATATCTTTATATAACTTACCGTTATTGGCATTAGTGCCACATCACATCACATCACACATCATCACATCAGCCTTTAGCAGTCCATTGATGAAAGTGGGCTCCCGGCCTGATCTCCCATTTTGCCATTCAGTCACTAATAGCCGCCTGCCGCCTGGCTGTAGGGCGTCCAACGTTACGCCTGCTGAGGCGTAGCCTCCATTCGAGAATCTATTTACTTCATCGTCCACCAGTTCTACGACCAATTTAACAATCCCATTGCTACCACGATTTGCTACACTTCCAGACTATGTCTGATACTTTGGTCTCCTGACGCTTAATCTCATTTCAAAATTTTATCTATTAGATCATTGTAAATAAACTTAAAAAAGAAAATGAATCTAAGATTTTGGCCTTAGATTCATTACATTACATTCATAAATCTGCAACTAACATCATAATTTTATAAATTTAATAATATATATTATCTTTAAGTGTAATAATTGTAATATAAGCAGATGTGATGTATTTTTTTTTACAGCGGCATACTATATTCTACTATAGCAGGGTAAAGAGAGATAGCTCAGTGTTAAGGCACTGTGCTATCCGCTTTGTTGAATGACGTAAGTCGACACCGCATTCATAATAAAAAATATATTTCTGTTAACCTGTTTAGGTCCAAAGTCCTTGGATTTTTTAATCTCTACTATTAATATATAATTATATTATATCAAAATCATAAAATATTTTAAAACATTTCAGTCAAACATATACATATACAGTAAAAAAGCCCAACAAATTGTATATTGTAACCAATCAAGCTTTATGTTCAAATGATGGTCAAATGTATTTTACGTGTATATGTTAATTTGTCATTTATCAAAAAAGAAATAACGACGAAACGTGACGAAATATTCAAAATTAATGCAGAGGATTTAAATTGCGATTTAAGGCACGAGCTTCTATATATCTTATGCGATGAGCTTAAAGCTTACATTTGTTTGAAAGCTTATTTTAAATCAAATTCTTATATATTTGAATTTTTTAGGCTCCCGCACCATCTTTTCTCTTTAATTAAACAAGCTATGGTTTAGAACGTGACGAATAGATTTTTTTTATAGAAATAATTATTGCCTTTCCAATTTACTTTGGTCGAGTGCGTGACTTTTCTAATTTTTTGGCAACAATTGGAGGCAGTTCGTTCTATTTAATTGAAACTGTTTAGACTAAAGCCTTTTAGCTTTTTTTCTAAGTAGCAAAATATTCTAATCTACCTATTTAGCGACTAAATGATATATATATATATATATATATATATATATATATATATATATATATATATATATATATATATATATATATATATATATATATATATGGAAATTTAGATAACAGATGCTATATAAATATAAAAATTCTTTCGTTACGGAGTGACCGACAGATAAAGCACAACCGAAATTATGTATGCAGCGCAGTAACCTGAAATTTGGCATGGTCCTTGTGGAGTAGTCTACGGGGGGGGGGGGGGGGGAAGAACTGGATTTTATGTGTATGAGGTTCAGCTCGTCATACTATGATAGTTATATAGGTGAGATATATGTATAGTTATATAGGTATATATATATAGTTATATAGGTATAGGCAGAGTTAGGACATGATGATATAGGGCGACAGCGCCGCGACAGCCTTAAAAGCCTATATACTATTATTTACTACGTTTCTAGTCATCGAAAATATCCAGAAGTAAACCAGTGGCAGAATCCCAAGAAATAAATTGAGAAACCTTGAATTTAAAATGAAAATTTCACGTTTGTGCCAAAATACCTGAGACAAACTGCATTTGAAAGCAATATAATACTAAATCGACAGTAATTTTACACATTATTTACAAAGTATTTTAATCTGTTATAAGTCATACATATTAAAGCAAATGCAGAGAAGTAATTTTGTTTCACATTCTTATGGGTACATAGTAAAATAGCCATAGATAAGCTAATATTGAAAAAATCCTTTCTCCACATGTCGTCCAAATTCAAGACATTCTAGATTGAAATGCGTAATTAAACACCGCACTTTGAAGAAGGAAGTTACATTAAGACGAAATTTAACACATATTTAGAAATCTACTTTAAAAAATATATTTTTAGAAATCATCAACTTTTTATAGATTTTCTAAAAGTATACTCGTACTAAGGGAAGTCTTGACTGAGAAATAACACTATGAAAATTATAATCAAATATAAGCATTCTCACGTTAAATACCCTATTAATTTTTTTTTTCTTACAAAAAAAATGTATAGTTAGCAAAATAAGCGTTTTTATACATCGCCGTTGAGAAAGCCACGGTTTATTGGGTCGGAATGTGTGCATTCGATATCCGTTTGAGGCTTATTAGGTATACTTCATTGATCGTTTAACGTAGATGGAAATTTATTGGGATACATATTCTGAATACTATACGAGTCTCTTGAAATTAAAATAATTTTGTTATGTCGATGAGACCTGTAACTACACAATTCTATAGAATAATTAATATAGAAAAATAATTTGTCAAAAATGTTATAACTTTTGTTTGAAATATACAAGTATATATCACTCTACTTTTCTCTATAAAATATGTCATAGCAGGAAATGGACCATGTTACCTTAAAAAAAAACGCCTGTATTTCTGATTTCATATTGTATCGGGAATGTTGAACTTTATAAAACTATGAAAAAAATATAAAATTGATGTATAGTATGTATCATTAATAATATTTAATACAATAAAATAAAAAAAAATCGTTTTATTTACAAATCATGTCACAGAGAAGACTAAATTGTGGGCTTTATCTTCACTGGGGGAAATTAATTATGTCCATTTTCCCGGTAGAGCGGAAACAAACGCCGTGTAGAGTTCCGCCACTCAACACGCTCAAAATCTTGAATTTAACCGGAAAGCGTAGAATGGAGAGTCCTGAAACTAGCTCCTGCTTAACCTTGTATATGCAGGATACTACGCTAAAAATAATTGGTATTATAATATATATATATATATATATATATATATATATATATATATATATATATATATATCTATATATATATATATATATATATATATATATATATATATATATATATATATATATATATATATATATATATATCATATCTTCTATCACTAAAAAAACTACAAAATCAATACAACATTCATATAACCCAGTCAAGAGTGTTCACGCCTAATCCATCTAACCCTATGATGGATCGTGGCGTGTTTTCCCGATGAGAATGCATTGTCGAATGATTCCCCTCGACGTTGACGTGAATTAATCACGCGACAGCTGTCACTAGATCAATTTCGACGTGTTTAATTTGTATCTGTTAACACGTCTTAGTTGAAACTATCTACTTGAAGAGATATTCACTTTCTTGTGATATTTTTTATGATATGAATCTATTACCCGATACTCGATAGTAATACAATAAAATTGAAAAGATTTTTTGGTTCAATGTTCTATTTTTGTATTGGATTTATTAAATGCTGTTTGACGGAACTTAACACCGCAATCTTAAAAATCGCCCGAGAACCGTAACCGGGTAGAAGGATATACACGTACAAACATTACCCCAAGTACAAATCAAACCAATCAACTCTATAGTGCTTAATAAAATGTTACATTAATTATAATATGATTTTTTTTTGACAATTACATTTGCGTGAACTGTAAAACGTTAAATCCCATTATTCCCGTCCCCGTCGAAACTTTGGGAAGTTCTCTCTTAGTCTTCTTCTTCTTAGGTGGGTCTCTCCAATTACTGGAGGTCGGCAGTCAGCTCGGATCACTTTGCTCCGTCTCTAGCGAGAATACTTCAGCGGCACTCGCAATTCCTGTTAATTCCCTGATGTTCCTTAACCATGACTTTTTGCTATAACCGACTTTCCTCTTCCCGGCAACTTTTCCCATCATAAGAGTTGCTATAATCTCTCTTAGTGCGAATAGATAATTTAATTAAAATGGTAATGTCGACTTATTTTCCAACAATGGAAGAGATTTATATATACAGTTTATTATATTATATATATTTGAATTTTTATTTTAAATAAAATTTATATGTTGTAACATGTTGTCGTGAGCAAAGTGAATCGTGACAGTTATTTTAATCACGCTCGTTACATTTGCGGTTTTATTAGTCCAAATCAAATAACTAGCGAAATAAAATTACAAATTTATGTATGCTATAATATATTTATGCATATGTTCCCAATTTATAATACGATCTGATTGTATACAAAAATAGTAAAAATATTTATTTGCAAACTTATGTAGAATTCAACGTTTTTATGTTTTCTTTGTGTGTTTGATTAGAGTGGAATAACAAATAATAAAAGAAACTAAGTATTTAGAAGAAATTGTGGCGCTCTTCGGTTGTTCAGACTATATACGATGGACCACTCGAAGGAATGATTTATTGTCATTTCTCCAAGAAATTCTCCGACAAGAAAAAAAGATTGAAATTAGTCGGAATAGTACCGTTCTCTCTTACTATCCCTCTAGATTAGCTAATAAACTAAAAAAAATACAATTATATATCCGTATCTGAGAAAGATTCGCTAATTAAGGCCTTACATATTTTGAATCTGTCACTTATTATACGAGATTGTATCAATTACAATGTTTTTTTGTAATCATCATACTGTATTCCGTATGCAGCAGGGTAGGCAGAGGGAACCTAGTGAGCTAAGACACTCCAGCCAACTTATGAGGTATTGCGTGATGACGGAGCTCAACGTCGCGTTTTGGCTTTGTACCAGAGCAAGAAAATGATAACAATGAAATTAAGTTCAGTGATGGTTGAAACAATGGTGTTTGAACCACATCAATAAAAAAATAATACACCCATATATAATAATATCAATAGAGATACTTAAAACTCTTGCAAAATAAGATAAGTTTCAAAGCAACAGATATATTTAAAAACTTAACCGCCCAGAATCTATAAATTCTCTCGGCTAACTTTCAAGAACACTCTCTAACTACTAAATCACGGCCGGCACTTGGTTGACTTCACGCAAAAACGGATGACCTTCCAACGGCCAAAGTTAGTATGGTCTAACTTACCTAATGAAGAATCAATGTTTTGGTGCTATTCCTAAGTATTTATACATTTTATTTTATTTCTAGCTGAAACTTGTGATTTTGCTACAATAGTACAATAGTTGATTGTATTTGCTGTTGATTGGCTTTACTTTTTTTTTTAGTTTTGAGCTTTAGCGTCGTTGAGTTACGTTGTAAGACCTTCCTCCCCCTTCTTCTATTTCTGGTTAACTAGACATCTGTGTCAGAAACACAAATATCCTCCCCATGATTTTTTATCTAGAACAAACATCGTCAAATACGTCTCAATATTTATCTATATATGGCTTTCGCCAAACGTCAATTCCATATTAATTTTAGGAATTCAGTAATGTACTTTATCTAACAATGCTACCGAAATGTATTTTAGTATATGTGGTGTTCTGGAGGAATAGGTTGACAGACACACATACAGAGGAATAATATATATACGAATTAATTTAGATTCAAAAGAATTAAGCATCTATATTTTAAATAGAATAGTATGTTAATACGCTTACTGTTCCTATAAAAGTCTTTCCAATAAATATTGATGTACTCGAAACAACATATTTTAGAAAACAATGCGGCTGATTAAATCCCAAAGGAGAGGGCGTACAATAGGTGGTCTGGTCGTTTGAGTTCCCTTGTAAAGTGCATTTTGATTAACATGTAGGAATTATTATGACTTAAATATTGGCGTAAGTATAGGGATGGTGTTAAGACACTCATCTCTCTATCTTCTTCTCGTTCTGGAACAAATAACATAACAGATATATTCAATGATATCATTAAATGAGCTACTAACTCCTAAATAAGTGTAGACTGTGGATTAGTCATAGTACATCGTATATGGATATATATATATATATATATATATATATATATATATATATATATATATATATATATATATATATATATATATATATATATATATCTATATATATATATATATATATATATATGTATATATATATATATATGGCCGGCACAGGCACTGATTGGAAACGTAAGTACGGTTTTTCATTTTCTTATGAATTTTCGTCCTAGTAAGACAAAAGGCGGTTCACTACCCCCCACTCAACACGCAGTCACTTGAATTCAGAATGTCTTAACACTAATTTCTCTCTGCCTACTATACTATATACGGAATAAAGCGTAAATCTAACAAAATAAACTAAAGTTTGTATCCACGTTACGCTCAACATTTATTTCATAAAAGTTTCTTAAAAATAAAGCCTATAAAAAATATTTTACATCTTCACCTTATCACAGAATATCCTTTTAAAGGGTCTGAACCATATTTTCATGGAAATTGACAAAAGAATGCCGTGACAAATTTCTATTTTCGAACGATGCGCCACGTGTGATGCGTAGAAAGAAAAACCTTTTGCTATACGTTCTCGTATGTACATGCAATGGTAAGGTCTGACATATTGCTGGCTCAAAAATCGCCTATTTGTAGATCGTTCGTAGTAATTTACGTTCGATTGGATATATTTATTACTATAGATAATCTGAGACGTTTTTTTTGAAACAATCGATTGAGCTTGTGCTTTTAAGTGTTTTTTTATCGATATTTATAGCGTTGAGTTTTTCCACTCAGCGTTGTGACTCAAAAATTTAAAATTATGGAGTGTTTATGGTGTAAGGGAGGGTTTGGGGAGAGTTTAAGGGAGGGTTTGGGGAGAGTATATGGGAGGGTTTGGGAAGAGTATATGGGAGGGTTTGGGGAGAGTTTAATGGAGTGTCTTTACACTACAGGTTACCCATTATCTTTTCTACTTTATGAGTTAAATCATCTATTTTTTTAATATTAATACAAGTTGAATTAAAATTGATTTTCATGAACAAGCTGAGCTATTTTTTAAATAAATATTATATTCGACGTTTAGGTATATTTTGGGTATTAAGAACTATATTAAAGCCAGGGTCTGACTATAAATATTATTCTGTGTCTCAACACGCCATGTCTATAATTTGAGCGAAACGCGGAGAGCGGAGAGTCTAAAAATTAGGTTCTGGAACCCTGCTATATGCGAGATACAAAAAGTATCACATGTCATGGAGAAAGATTCTAAGTTAGTAGCAACGAACACCTTCCACACAATAAGCTACAGTACTTTAAGTGACAGACATGAGCGACGCCCTTTTTGACTAAAAAGGAATACGACAATACTAGTATTTGTAATCTAAATCAAATTCAAAGTGATATAGAATGTTTCCATGAAATTGTACACATTCAATCTGAACCACGATGGCCCAAATTAAAATTATTAATCAGCAAATTGCATTACCCAAAATCAATATAAGCCCGACACAGAAACGTGAGCCAAATTCTATTATTTGTGTACAATTTATTTACCGCCAGTTTCATTAAATGTATGCCAGCCAATCAATCTATTTGAAGGAAATTCTTTCGTACGGAATTTCTTATGTAACGTTCTTATATTATGTATAATTATGAAATCAATTAGACGAGATGTAGAAGCTGTATAAGGCTGTTTGACAGTGGAGGCAAATACTTTATAGCGCCGTATATCATTTGTTACTGAACTTAAATTTCACGTTATTCTCAACTTTCTCCCAATATGAGACACATATTAAAAATTAAAATTCATATCCTATATTATATATTAATCCTATATTATATATTAGTCGTATTGATAGCCTCCTTTTTGTAAAATCGGTTAAAATACATCATTATAATGTTGTAAGTATTATAGGGCTTCTAACAACCCTAAGTACCTTCTAAGTCACCCTATGTAATTAAATACCCTTTTTAACTATAATTGGTTTCTTTACATATCAAGTTAATTTAAAACCTGTCAAGTACAAGCTTTCTATATACAAATACAAATGATTCTAATTCATTGTCATGTTTGCAATTCTCCAGAGCTAATTAAGAGATTGAAAAGTCCCAGGTCTATTAAATCAACTTTATTTTTTTTAACTTTATTTTTTTTAAAATTAAAGTGACCGTATTTTTTTACATCTATCTATTATTTTGTAAATTATTCTGTTTTATCAATCAACCAGAACTAACGTCCATTTTCAAAAACGTTTACTTTTTTAATAATTGTAGGTTTACTTTTACCTTGGCAGGCATCAACACCAAGAACAAAATTAATTGTTTTTTTTACTATGTGTTAGTAAACAAAATTTACCATTTAAAGCCAAGCTTCGCGTTGTAATTTTAGTGAAGTGAAACTTTACGTGGCCCGAGGAGCGATAGATTCAATAAGGAAATTCTTCCTATATTGCGCTAATAGCTTTTATAAATTTTGAGAATTTCGTCATATAATTCGACGTCTTGTTGGTTAGTACAAAATTTTAAGTTCACAAATACAGTGAGCGTGGGTTCGATTTTTTAGTAGGTCTATAATTTTATTTAAGACTAGTGTGAACACTAGCGTGGACTAAGCATGACCTTTGTATTGCTACTACTTTCACATTCAATTAATTATTTTTACTTAAAGAAAACATATACAAATATTAAACGCAGCGAAATTTGAACGCCTCATGGAAACCGTCCAAGCGCTCTGACCACTAAGTCATGCGTTCCGCCTCACGCTGCGTCGAAATTCTTATATGCTTTACACAACTTACTAGTTTGTTAGCATCTCTGTATAAAGCAAATCATTAAAATAATATTTTTTTATTCTACGCTCAATTTTAAAGACCTGACAGAGTAGTTGGAAATTGTGTCCTCTGAAGAGAGAGCTCTGAGAGACCAAAAACCAAGAAACACCTCGCCTCCAAGGAACACTCGCACTAGGAACAGAGTTGGCGGTCCAAGAGGTGAAACAGTCCCTGGCTACGATCGAAAAGGGGGTGACTGAGCTCAAAAAGTGCGAAAAACCCCCGGCGGGACCACACACTTTTGCGCAGATCACCGCCAAGCCTAAGAACCACCACCCGAACCACACCCTGATCATCTCCTCGAAAATCGCAACAGAAACGAGTGAGTGTCATCACAAAGATCAGGGACGCTCTAGATCTTAGGAAGACTGGGGCAAAAGTGGACAGGGTAAGAAAGGCCCGGGGCCAAAAGGTGGTCTTCAGATGCCCAAGTAAGGAGGATGTAAACACCATCAAAAACCAAGTGATCCACAACAAAGACCTCACAGTCAGGGAGCCGATGAGCCAGGACCCTCTTGAGTGTGTGCGGGGAGTCCTCAACTGCTTCACGAACGACGAAATAGTCGAACATATAAAAGCCCAGAACCAACACCTTCTGCAAGAAGTCAGTGAAGCAGACTTAAGGATCCGGGTCCGCTATAGGAAAAGGGCCCGTAACCCGCACGAATATCATCCAGTGCTAGAACTGTCCCCCACTACCTGGAAACAGTTCACGCAAACTGGAAAGATCTATGTGGGGTTTGGCCGTTGCACAGTGGAAGACCAGTCCCCCCTTGTGCAATGTGCCAAATGCATAGGATACGGGCACCAAAGGACAGTCTGCAGAGCAGGCAAGGTAGCATGCAGCTACTGCGGAGGAGAGCACGCAGGAGCAGATTGCTCCCTTAAAGAAAAACAAGTGTCCCTGCGTTGCGTGAACTACTACAGAGCCAGAAAAGAAAAAGCCGACCTGGCGCACATAGCGTACAGCGCAGAGTGCCCAGAACGCAAACGGTGGGATGGAATAGCACGTTCAAGGGACAGTTTGCGGTTTCGATTCCCACTCGGTGAGAATTAAATATTTCCATTTTCTTCGTTCTTTCAAGCAAGGCAAGTTGCAAGGCAAAGCGCGGCGTTCAGTTCCGATACTCAACACGCAATGCCTCGAATGGCCGAAAGCGGGGAACGAAGTATTTTACACTAGGTTCCTTCAACCTACGGTTTCCTCTGTCTACCCTGCTATGTGCGGGGTACAGCGTGAAGCTAAATATAATGTAATAACATTGTGTAATATACATTAATATATTTATATTATTTTTCCGCTACATATATTAAGATTTTGACTTTGACTTTCATATATCAAAAAAATACCCATGACGCTGATAATTTTTTCTGAATTGAAATTTCCATCAATTTTATTATGATCAGATCTTTAAGTGTTTTTTAATGTGTTCATCCAACACCAAGGTTTTTCTACCAGAGCGAACATAATAAAAACATTATACAAACATTATCCCTTTTAAAAAGCTAACATGCTCATTAAGCCTAACAACTTTTACGAAGGATCTTCTTTCTTATTTATTATAGTTTAGTTTATCTATTGTGGTTCTACAGCAGGTGTTCCAGGTCTTTGATTTTTGTATATCAAAATATATAAATATGTATAGCAAATAAGCTTAGCTGGACATTGTGATTACTGGACTTTATGAGATATTCCAGATCTTCGATTTTTATATGTCACCAAAAAATGCTCAAAATACCCAATAACTTTAACTAAAGAGCCATTTTCTTATTTCTTATATATTGGCTGATCTATTGTGGCTCAACTTGCTTAATATTTTTTTATGTCATTGGAAAATTCTTTTCATATTGTAGCATAATTTGGATGACTTTTATAGTTTTATATTAGGTACTATTCAATTTATCGAAAATCCTCTTGGGTTTTTTCGATCTTGCCCACGGTGCCCACTATGGGAGTTATTTCAAGTTTTTGTGTGATATACAATTTTTAGCTATTTTATTGGAATCATGGGTGTCGCCGCTGGTCAAAATTAATATCCATAGAAAATATAGAAAAAAATGATATTATTGTGACCAGCTCTGCAAATTACGGAATACGAATACGCAATATAATAAAAATATAAGAGCCGTATATAATAGAGAGATGTGTTGAACACTTGTCGTTTTCTTAGACAAAGCTTTTATATAAGTGCGCGGTATTTAAGAGATACCCGACTCAGCCAATTTTTTTGCCACAATAAAGGTTACATCCCCGAAGAAATTTACCGAACATTTGTCAACCGTGACGTGAGAGTTTCTTTATACAATATATTTTTCCACATATATGAGATCAGTTGTATTTTTTTTTAGGTTTACACTCAATCCCACATCAATTAAGGCAAGGTAGTAAAGAATCCAGTGTCGAAAAATTCCGGTCTACGCTTTCCGCTTTAATTAAAGACAATTTGTTAAGTAACGGAGCTCAACTCCGCGTATTGTCTATTCAGAGCAGGAAAACCTACCATATATGATTATACGAGATATTTCTCTGTGCAACAATCAGTATAGAATAGAGATATATCCCCCTATTACGAGTACATATTTATATAAAATATAGAATGTAACGATCATATTATAATCATGGAAAAAAAATCCACAGCGACAGAACGTTTAAAAATATTTTCATACAACGTGGCCTAAAACAATATTATTGTTTTTTTTACCCTTGATATAAAATATAAGGAACATAAGTTCATATTTCATGGGTAAGTTCGGAAGTTTTGAAGCACGTGGAGCTTTCTTAGAATAAGCTTAAATTGTATATATTAATAATTAATTATTTTTTGAACGACTTTTTTCTATGTATTATAATTATAATACATATATATGCGTCCAAACCCTCCCTGGTGAGCTTCCAGCGACAACATGTCATTTTTGATAATTAAATCTATGAAAGCTCAATATAAATTAAATATACAGCTACATTTGATTAGCTTTTCAATATATCACTCCATTATTATTTCATATGAAAGCATGCGAGTTATCTAGTGCACTAACATTAAATTAATAACACGCTTGTGTAATTAGAAGTTGTGACATTTGTATGGCAAATAATTAGTATTCAACACGGGTTTAATTTTTTTTTGTCAAAACAAGTAAAAAAAATTGAATGCAAATCTTTAACGTAATCTCCTCTTAGATAACATTCAAGAGGCCATTTACGAAAAAAAATTAAATACTTTCTAACGAAAACTGTCTCACATAACACTTAAATTTACATAAATTATTGAAATGGGTTCAGATCCACCTAGTAGTATTTACATAGTATATTCAGAATTCCTTTATCTAAATATTATAATAACAACAAAAGTAAGTTGTAAATTTTATACTCCTTTATACTTACGTAGATAATTGTTATATAGATACAGTAGAGTACAGTAATGTCTAGTATTGGGTTTCGTTATACGGTAGATTCTCCAAATAAGCTAAATGAAAACTGTAAATACAATCGTAGGTTCGATTCCCACTCCATGCAATAGTTATATTTAATAACTTAAAACATTATTCTTACAATTAACTCTAAAACGAAAGAGACGGTTAAAAATTCTCTCAGTCTACATTAGAATATAAATGGAAATCTTATATTATTTCTCTTCTAGTTAAAAATCATTTAAGAGATAACGCCAATATATCACTTTAGATCGATCACACAGCTATAAAAGTTAATGAAACTAGAATCAAAAAGCTGTAATACGATTACTCGGTCGCTTCTACAAGTATTTTTTGCCACATATCAGCAGCTCAATGTTAATTTCATTTCTGCTGACTAACTAGTTTTTCGAACGCTTTTTACTTTACGTATAGAGAATAGATTGTGATTGATCACTCCGCTCTTTAATGGATAAATAAAGAGAAATCGGACACTGTAGAGGCCGAGAGGCTTAGTGACTGGTTGTACAGAGGACGGTTGTGGGTTCGATTACCACTCGAAATTCAATATTTTAATTTATTCGCTCTGGTAACAAGATAAAATAACAATGCAATGTCTCTTAAGTTGGGTGGAAAGTGGGGAACGGAGTGTCTTAACATTAGATTCTTTATGTTTAACCTGCTAATTGCGGGAAACAGCGTGAAGCTAAAAAATAGAACACTATATGTTTAACAGTATATCAAATTTCTAAATCTAACTACAATAGCGACTATTGTGATTTTAATCCCCACTGAGAGGAATGAATAGTATTCATTAATCCGAAAATTCTCTATGGAAACAAAACGCGGAGTTATTTTCCGCCATTATGAACTAAGTATCTGTTATTTCATTTTAGTTATTTCAGATACAGATTTACTGAAGAATAGTATATAATGTTATTTATTTTACATTTTTTATACTTTGGGACAAAGTTTGGACCTTTGTCATACCAAATCACAGAAACAAGTGTATTATAATAAATATAAGAAATACTTTTTTGTGAAATTTAAACTTAGTACAAAATATTGACATGTCCTAAAAGCCTTACACGTATTCTTATTATTTTTTTTACTGCTATACATTTTTTTTTGATATAGTAAAATACACAAAAACTAATAGTAGGTCTGCTAGACCGACTATAAGTTTTAATTTTTATGCTATACATTTTTACTTTAAGTGAACCTGTATATAAAATATATCTATTTATATATATAATAGAATCAAAAATCTATATCATGTATAAATTATATATACATATATATTAGAGTCAAAAATCTATATCAATATACTGACGTCTATATAATTTACGATCACCAAGAAAACTTTCAAGGGCACCTGCTAACCCTCAAAATAGTACCTTGAACTGTCCCCAAAGCAATTTGTATTCAATTTAGCCATAAGGGACATTGGCAATACATTATCGATCACCAACTGGCCATCCATCACATCTGCTTCGTGTACGATAATGACTGCTCTAATCAAGTAATCGATTATAATAAAATAAGGACTTGGCTCACAAGTGAATGTGTACGCTGAAACTTTGTACAATAGACTAGAGTACTAGGAAAAGCTTTTTGTTAAAGCTTTTCGGATATTAAATTGAACTATTATAATAATATTCTTTATCCAATTTAAGTAATGAATTCGAATTCTATAATTGATATATTTAATAAATATATAAGGAAAATTCATAACCAAAAGAAAAGGAACAGAGAGTCTTAACACTAGGTTCCTACGGTTCCCCCTGCCTACCCCGCCATATGCAGGATACAGCGTGAAGCTAATTTTATTTTATTTTTTAAGAAAATTTTGTAGCTCCGCTCCAAATAGAAAATACAAGAACATTTCCATGAAAATGATTTGAATTTGTTATTTTTTATCAATTCAAACGCATCTCAAATGCACTACATCATCAATATCTTCCCATAAGAGACCATCCAAAGATTATCATCTCATTAAAATCTGAAGTGACTCTCCATATCGGAGATCCATCAAAATGGGCGACGGCATTATCATAATGTGTACCATCAGACCGTATTTGAATAGCGCTTACTGTAACGCGTTTTATATATTTTTGTAACTGCTCTTTAATTTTTCGTGTTTTTTTTTTACCTTTTGAGTTCCTTTTAAGATGTATTAGGAAATAGATAATGAACGGAATGCTTTTTAATATTTTCTCTGTACTGGGTTGACACTTCCCGTGACCACGGATATATAGAACTATAAGAAACACCTATATAGATATTTAACATTTTTTAATAATGATGATTGCACGTTCAAATCTCGTTCTGGATCAGTAATGTAAAGTAAAAAAGTCTAACATATTGTGTTTCGTTAGCTCGAAGAATTTGAAGAATGTCTACTGTAGTAGATTTAATTTCTTTAAAGTATTTACTTCGAAGATCGAATCTCATTTCGGGTAATGAATTATTATATTATCCCGATCCAATATTATTAAATTCTCTCTAACGACTCTACTTTGTAGGATAAAGAGGGGATCTAGATTAAAAATAAATTATAGAAGCAATAACATTTTTATATACCATATATTATTTACGTTTTTCATTTCACAAAAACTAATTCTATCAAGCAATTAATTGCATGCTGTGATGAAACAATTAAAAAATAATAGTTTAATTTTAACCTAGGAATGAGCTTATATAGTAAAAATATATATATATATATATATATATATATATATATATATATATATATATATATATATATATATATATATATATATATATATATATATATATATAGTAAAAAATATATATATAATATGGGAAGGTGTTATATTTATCTACTGCAGCATATAAATAATTATAGCAAAAGTAATACAGTCTTAACAGCTGAATAGGTTTTAATCTATCTTCCGTAGAGCTTGTGAATAAAGAAAAGATAGCATTGCAAGCGTAACGTGTTAAAACTTCCTATCACTATAACTTTTTTGTTTGTATATATATATATATATATATATATATATATATATATATATATATATATATATATATATATATATATATATATATATATATATATATATATATATATATATATATATATATATATATATATATCATGTAATATTTTATGTAAGTGTATTATTGAGAGATGTATTTGTACAACGGCCAATATCCGTGTGTCATACTTTCCTTTTTATGGTAGCGGTGGCCTGGAAGATATCACGTGCGGTGATAGGGCTTATCACCTTTGCACCACAATTGAATTACACTCTTATTTTTTCATTTCTTTAATTTTTATTCTTTGTGTTGGTGTAATAAAGTATTATATTTTTATATATTTTTTTTTAATTCTCACATTTGTATTAATTACATAAGGTTCGAATCTCGTTTAAAACAACTTGAATTTGACTAAAAAATTTGCGGGAATAATAAAGAATTTCGATAAATAAATTAATAATAAAATAAATTCGAAGCTTTTAAATAATAAAAGCATCGAAATATACAATCAAATTACACTTGTTACTCCAATGCTCTCTTATTACCATTGTGACGTTAACTGTCTGTATATGTATGTAGAATTCAACAGCTACTGTCAATGGACTGAGATTGACAATATAACAGACGATAAGACGAGAGGCACAATTATCATAACAATACAAATTAGCATTATCAGTAATTGGCTTGTACGTCTGTTTATTACTGTATTATGTAACAGCAATATAGGTGAATTAATGTACGTGTAATATAATGTTACAGCCGAATTCGAATACCGGACCGTGAATGAGGGCCTTAGTGGCGCAGAGGCGTAGCATCTGCCTGTAAGCGCTAGTGTTTGTGGATTCGATTCCCACTCGGGAAGATTTTCATTTTCTTTCGCTCTGGTAACAAGGTAGCTGGTAACATGCCTCAAAAAGGCGGAAAGCGAGGAGTGTCTTAACACTAGGTTCCTACGGTTCCCCCTGCCTACCCTGCCATGTGCGGGATACAACGTGCAAAGAATTTAATTTTTTAATTCTATTTTGTGTTATATGTCACTATACGTAACTTTTGGTTCATATTCGTAAGTAATAAAATTATTAAATCTTTATTAATTTCTAGTGTTTATGAACCTACACCTTATCTTTACAGAAATTAAGCCATACTATCTATTTGTCTAATTATATTACTATATTAACAGGTTCGAATCTTACAATTGCTATGATAAATAAATTAATTACTGTCGTAAAAAAAATCATATTTATTATATAATATATGTGTTTTATATATTACGAAAAATTACGATATTGAGATCTGCTAAGAAATAACAAATTAAAGAATATTTTTTTGAGTGAAAATTGAACTTGTAATCATCCATTAAAATTATGCTTATTTTTAATTCAGTTTGTCTTCGTGAAAATAAAAATATTTAAAACGTTGCTAGAAAATGTGAAAGTGAAAATAATAACCTATACGATTTGAACCTATACCATTTCCATCTCTATTTACAACTAGCGTTCCCCTCGCCTTTTCACCTGCTTGACCGATGTTCTCGGATTAACTCTAATATAATATACAAGTATGTTTTGTACATAATAGTTTTTATTTTTTTCTCTTTGAATCTAAAAAAAAAAAAAAAACGTATTGGAAAATATATGTATAAAATGTATGACAATTATCAGTTTGCTTATAATATTTTATCTGTGCGAAAGCTACCGCTAATTTCTACCGATAAAAAGTACATATGCCTATATGTAACTTTACAACATGTTCAATAGTCCAATGAAAGTCCCAGCTGTTCCGCAGATTACCCCGACAAACAGAAAGACAGACAGACAGAATATTTTAAATGTTTTGTTTCTGTCGTGTTGGTAACTGCACGCATTTACAAATATATAATAATTTTGAAATCCAAATAAGTTATTAGTAATTTTGAATTACTATATCACCATATTATCCATACCAATTTTATATAAATATTTGAATATTTTTAGTAAAACCGACAAGGATTAGCTTACCTTTTACATCGAGCTCAATTAATGCTCATCCAACACCTCGTTATACTGTCATCGTGTACAAAATATTGTTTTTCCAGAAGCGGTCATTAAGGAAATTAAGAAGGCAATTAAAATATCGCCGTTAAATAGCTTTTTAAAGTGATGTATTATCTAAAAAACACCTTTATTGAGAAAAAGCTTTTTCAATTAAAAATATATAAATTTATACAGTGGCACAGTGGATTCGTGTTAGACGGAGCTTCGTGATAGTTTTGGGGTCAAATCTCCAAACGAGAAATCGTTATATCTATTTTTCAAAAATCTGGACCTATGTAATTTATACGTCCCATTTAAAACACTGGCTTCATACTTAATTCTTTCTACCTAGTATGGTAGTGTAAGTTTTTTTTCAGCTTCACGTTGTATCCCGCGTATTGCAGGCAAAGGCAGAGGGGCCTACTGTTAAGTCCACTCTATTCCCTCTTTGGGCAGAAAGCGGGATAATTTCTGATAACAGAGCGAATAAATCAATATTTGTCTCTCCCCCAAATGGAAAGCAAACCCAAAACCATTGAGTCGAATCAGACGTTGTACCATGACGGCCTTTATGTGTCATATATAAATATGACATAAATATTGACTGAAAATATTAAACATATTTAATCGCTTTGTTATCAATCATCTAAATTGAGTTTCTAAGAGACGATATTTTACTGACGTCTGATCGGTCTACACGTTTTAAATATAACTTTGATTGATGATTGAAGAAATCGTCATTATGGAGTTAATGGCTTGGAGTTCCTTTGTGCCCTTTAAGAGATTTTCACATAAAGATCGCTTTTATATTATGCTCTTCTAGCGTAGTTAAAAATGTTGTGACAAAATGGTAATGGGTTTGATTCCATATTAGGAAGGGATATTTATATTATTTTCGTTTTCTCTTTTTCATAGACCAGTATTAGCATTGTTTTTAACCAATAATACACAGATATTTCTCTAAAAATCATACTCATATATTTTCTTATAAATTTCACCAGGTTTTAAACTAATAAAGTAATAAATTTTTGTTACAGATCAACCGTGTCTTAATCAGGAGGAAAATTCATAAATCTAAACAAAAATGTGTAATGAAATGTCATCAAGAAAGTATTCCGAAAACGTTACATAGTGAGAAAAGAATTTAAAATGATAGAAACAAAACAACAGGCCAGGATATACGCGCCACATCTCCATACAACTAAAAAACCACCGGATCAAGCTAAAGGAATATCTAATGTTAGTACTATAAAGAATGATACTAGAGACACGACCGATATATTAATGCTTGTTGACGATTTCAGTGATTACTTCTATGGGAATGCCAGCCATGATGTATTCAGTATACACAATCGCACTTTCGACGTCCTGAACGATGTAAACTGTACATTCAATGGCACTTTCAATTTTTCATGTTTCGCTAGTGTGGACCCTCCACAGTATAACTTTTGGGCGTTATTATTATTGATTTTCCCATTTTTTACGCTTTTCGGCAATGTGCTGGTGATAATGAGTGTTGTGAGGGAAAGGACATTGCAGACGGTGACCAATTATTTCATAGTGAGTCTAGCTGTCGCTGATCTGTTGGTGGCAGTCGTCGTGATGCCATTCGGTGTTTACTATTTGGTAAGTATTTATTTGGGTATTACATATATATCAAAATTTAATTTTATTTTTATTATTAAATTTTTAAGTTAAAATTTCACACTAATAAAGAAAGTTCGCAAAGTTAGCAAAAGTTTACAAAAACTCTCTATATATAATAATTTCGACGCAGCGAATAACTCAACTTGACCAAAATTGTGGCTTGACTTGAAAACGGCGACATAGTGATGTTTACATGATCTGCATCAAGTATACGGAATCTTTATCTACGTTAACTAACTTTTTAATATAGCGGAGAAATGAGCGGAGAGTGGAGAATGTAATTATTTTTTATTAAATTTTCTCTGTCTACACCGCTAAATACCAAAATTGAAAAAGAATATTTATATAATAATGCACTCGAAATATTTTACAAAAACTAGTATTTAAAGATATATATAAACTATATAAATAATATTATATAAATTCGTCAAAATTCAAACTTTGTATATTTTTACTGAAAAAAATATCCTTAAAAAAATAACCCTTCATAAAAAATATCAGGTGTCAATTAATAAGCCTTGACTCGCTTATCTGTACTACAAATACTCGTATAATTAATTGTTAGCACTTTTTCCGATATTGGCTTTATATACATTCATTTTAACGTAATATTTTATATAAAACTTAACTAAAAAGGCGAAGCTTGAACGTAGCTGATATATAAAAGATCAATTTTTTATTACAATATGTGAAATGATGGGAATCCAAACTGAATGTGATATTTCTTCTAACTAAACCCATGTATACATATATATATATATATATATATATATATATATATATATATATATATATATATATATATATATATATATATATATATATATATATATATATATATATATATATATATATAGAGTATCTGGAGGTAAGTATATGATCATTGTAACCAATCACAATTTCTAACTAAACTCCATCCGGTCCCCTAAACAAGCGTGACCGCGTAATTTCGAAAACAACAGTGCAATTTGACGATGTACGGCATACGGCCACAACGGATTCCGCGGTTGACCGAACGCCGCGCCGGACATTCTATTACCGCAATACAAATAGCTAAATATGTTACCATCGAGTCGTGTTTCTTCTTTGATGCACATATCATATTTATTTGAAGAAATAGATTTCTTATCGGGAATGCTATACGTTTTTGGCCTTTTTAAAATGAAAACGCGGCGTTAAGTTCCGCCAATCAACACTCAATGTCCCCAATTCGGGCGGAAAGCAAAGATAGAGAGGGTCTACTGTCTATCTAATTTGTCGTATATATTATATAGCGTGAGCATAAAAAAAATCATACAAAACAACTCAATTTCGACATCAATAAAATCACTTTTGTCAAGCGATAATAATCAAATGGATATAAATATGTATGTAACTTACGTATGTTAGAAAATATAACTTTATATCTGCGAATATTTTACGACGCCGCGAATTCGTGCCTCTGTTAAAATTTTACGGTCTTCTGTGGCATAAAACCTGCCATGCGTTAGAGAAATGAAAGGTCAGCGTTTTTTATTGTTTTTCTTTGAGAGAAACATAAATATTTGTTAAATTGTTGCCTTCATATGAATTTACTATATTTATGAGATGTATTCTCGCTACTCACTGCTTTCTCTTTACACAGTTGGCTGGAAGAAATCTCTTATAGAGATAAGTCCACCTATGCTTACTATATTTCTGTATGCTAGCAATAAAGAATACGAATAATAATAATAATAAATTCCAATCATACTTTCATCTACAGGAATTATACCAATCACTTTACACTCTTCACTCAAGCAACTTGACCTTCAGCCTTTGATATATATCCAATTACAAAAAGCAGTCATTCTGAACACATGCCGTATTGTTAGAAAACTTTTATCATTATAACATTTACATTTAATTATAATTTATACATTTTTCTAATGTTTGACCAAAAGTCCGCATTAGAAAACAGATCCTCTGTAAAATGGGAGAAATATTTTAATATATATTAATATAATAATAATAATAATGAAAGTGCCGGTGCAAGAAACTAGTCAGAAGTCAAATCCTAGTCAAAAGACGAAGCGCGGCGTTGAGTTCCGCCATTCATCGCGCAATGTCAACACTAAGCTGCCCATGCCTATCTGCCCTGCTATATAGCAGAATACAGCATGTAGCGATTTTCTTTCTTTTAATATATATGCTAATACATCCAAATCAATTTGAAGTATATATATATATATATATATATATATATATATATATATATATATATATATATATATATATATATATATATATATATATATATATATATATATATATATATATATATATATATATATATATATATATATATATATATATATATATATATATATAATATATATATATATATATATATATATATATATATATATATATATATATGCTAGCAGTTAAGTTAATACGTACAAGTTTATTCAACTTCATGCTTCAGAAATTGTCGTTTCTTTTAAAATGTGTGTTTTTATATGTGTTATTAGACCCATGCTTGGCCTGTACACTTTTATCAAATTTTGAACCTTACATATTGTATATACTTAATATACTTGTATATATTTTTTATTCTATAATTAATTTTAACTTATTCTTTAATGGTTCAATTCAAGTCAAATCAAAAAATAGAGCAATAATAGAGTTGCTGAAAGAACGTCGTCTGTCCCAGGTCTAAAAATCTAGACAAAAGCCTTATTAATTTTTAAAATCAGCTTCTGATTGGTCTCTAATGAACAGGAAATGTAATTGAAAAAAATATACCACTAGAAAATATTATGAAACTTGTTATATTTATAGTATGCGGAATAAAATAACTCTACATAACTACAATATACTGTATAAATCCATACAATATTTTAATATCTATTATATAACATTTTATAACCTTACACAATACATTAAGTCGATGTTTTTATCTATCGTTTCAGTACATTGGATATATATTATAGCTTACAGAGATTTTTGCACAGTAAGCGTTTTAAGCGCTTATCTTGCGCGCTTAGTTAGCAAATTCCGATGAATCCCGTTATTCTTACTTGTAATAAAAGATTTATGAGTTTTATATTGAATAACATACATGTATATTATACAGGGTGTTACTGTATCGATGGATTGAATATGACCTGTGAGTGAAGGAACTCAATATCTATCCATTTAACGTGTATGTATTTTCAGCGATCTTCAGTGACTTAGTAGATGTTATTGTCAATTTTAATTATTTTTTTGACAAAATAAGTTTTATATGAAAATTGTTAAATATAGCCAAATTCAATTTAATACAAAATTGAATATTACCAGCACTTTAAATTGTCGAATGAATGTGTCGCTACCATCGATTTTGAAGGCAGTTCTACTGAGAAGAGCTGGCAAGGAACTCAACTGCTCCTCTTTTAAATACCTATATTACAACTTTTTTGTTTTTATTTAGGGACTTTTTAAGAAAACAATAAACAAAAATTTCAGTCCCATCGTTCCCTTAAAACAAACTTAAAACAAATAATATTCTTAACACTATTTAAACTTAAACTTTTATAACAATTTAGTCTCTACAGAATAAGGCTTAGACAGCATTGAAAAATACCCACATCCATTCAATTTATATTAAAACAAAGATGTAATTCTCCGGCATTGTGGATACATTCCACTAAGAAATTATGAATATCGTCATCTATAGATGTGAGAAAATTAAATTTTCTTAGCGAAATATATCCAGAACGAAGCCTAAGGACCATAACACTTCTATGACGCGTTAACTTTTTTTAACCAAACCAAGGTGTACGAGGAAGTTCAATTTGAATAGTTTTATACCAAATCCCTTTAGATTTCGATGTTTCATCAATATATTCTTTTCAAATTCTATTAATATCTAAACTTTTACCTTCAGGTAAGGCCTTCCGTGCTAATTTATCATCTTCCATTCAATACAATGGTAGCAGTATTCAGTATCCTGAACAAAATTCAAATGACAGTAATTCCACACATTTTTATCATCCAAATATTCCTGAACAGGCGTTACTCAAGAGCAGTGTCTTTATATTTTCTTTTACACGCGTATACTTAGACCCAAAAATAATCTATTAACTTTTTGGAGGCTCTATTAACTTTTTGGTTATAACTAGGCGTTACCAGCTTATATTTATTTCTAGTTCCTATTGTTTGTCTGCCACTGTTTTTATTATAACATGTAAGCTCAGCTCGTGATTTTTTTTACTCATTACAGCTCAATTTGATGTCATATGTTTACAGTTTACCTAATTAATACGTGTATTGTGTAAACAATCAATAAAAGAGTATTGTCAGTAAGAATCAGAGAGTGGTACAGACACAGTCAGTGTGACATGGTTCAGATACATACAGATTTTTGACTCCACGTCACTCAGCAAGCAATGTCTCGAAAGACGGTACGTGATTAATGGATTATCTTAATAATTAACAGCACTAGGTAATTTACTACGCCAATGACGCCAATGCCACGAAAAATCAAGTCAAGTGGAGCTCGGCCAAAGCTAAACACAATTATTAGTTCAATCTATATAAAAAATGTTATTAAGAAATTTATCATGCTGTAGCCCGCATAGAACAGGGCCGGCAGTTCCGTATTGAGTGATGGGACTCAACGCCGCGCTTTATCATCCTACCAGAGCGAGGACATTAAATAAATCATTCTCCCCGAGTGATATTCGAACCCACACTCCGCCACAACGGCTTTCTTATTACTTAACTTATAACCTTGTTTTAAAATTAATAAAAAAAAAATTACACCTAATTCTACAGTAAAATATGGTAAAGCACTGTGTACAGTTTTAGTACTTACTATCCATAAACTTCACAAAAGTTCTTCAACAATTTTTTTTTTGTAAGATCAAGAATATCTTATTAAAATAATTAGCTTTTGTAGAAAGAAATATAAAAAGCTTAAAGTTTTTATATACAATAATTTCCAATACTTATAACAACTGGTATAAAATACTCCTAAATTTTACAATTTAATGTTATAAAATACTTCAAACTTACCAAAGAAGTTATCAGGAATAGTTTCAGAATTAATTATGTAGAAATGGGATAGGAAAAATAAGTAAAAATTCTCTATAGTATATTATAAGGTATCAGCATTACAAAGGTGGCATTAGACGGATCTTTTAATTTTTTTATAAGTAGAGTATCTTGGAAAGTATTACAGAGTATTGTTGAATACGTGGAACGTTGAGGAAATTTTTTCTTTCCAAGATATTAAAAGTGTGCCGAAAAAATTGTAAATGTGATGGTTATGGGTCTATCGCCATTTAAAAAGTTTAACATAGGCATCTAATCTTTGAAGGCATAATAAAGAATATTCAACCGACAAATTGTATGTAATAATATTATAGTAGATTATATTGGGGATTTCATATAATTACATTTTTCGACCTTAATTTCATTTTATCTACAAATTTTAACAATTTTGTATATATTTAATAATTTATAATCTCACTTCAGGCTGTATAATATCCAGGAGGACCAACCCAACATCAAAGACTCGATAAGGGACTTAATTTATACGGACCTCTAAAACCATCCGTACTAATGGAAGCTACTGAAAGCTATAAAGCTTAGGCATAAATTCTAAGGTATAAAGATATCTATATATGTATAGGTAGATAGATACGAGATTATATAAATTTTATTTGAGCAAGGCCTAAAGGTAACTTTGAGAGAAAATTTTCTAAATAGAAATAAGCTTGTACTCGAAAATGGATCCTTAACAATATATAAAAGTAAATATCCATCTCCACGCTGTATTCGACACATAACGGAGTAGCCATCATCCGTCACTCTTCATCTTTCATCATTCATCATCTGTCATTCTTCATCATTCTTCATCTGCCATCTGTCACCTGTCATTCATCAACTGTTATCTATGATCACTCGATTGGCACGCTCGAAACGCCACAACTAAAGAGAAGAAGAATCATAACTCGATATCGATATTCAGGGATGGCCTAATGATGACTATAGTATAAATTTCAACAATTTATGAACATAAAGAACTATACACGATATTCGATATTCGCTTACACAAAAGTTTTTTCAAATAATAGAAAGATATAAAGAGCTTTGTCGACATGTTATTGCACGTCGTGTAACATGTGCATGTCACAAGTTTTAAAGTTACAAAGCTGTATTTTTCAACAACTTTTCGATTGTACGCATCCGGATTAACATTCAGCTTTTGTGTATTTCGTTTGAGAGAGTAATGACACTTCAAAGTGAACAAAAATTTACAATAGGTATCCTTTAATGTAAAAATCATTATAAAAAAAATCTATATAAATTTATATCGTCTGCTAAATTACATATGTGATAGTGGTATGTGATAGTGTTATCTAAAATAGTGACGGTTTTGGGTTGGAGCCTTAATCGGGTGTATGATTATTTTTTTTAAATCTGAGTTTCACATGCAACATGCAAAGTTCATGCAATAATTATTTAAAAAAAAATCTTAAAAAAGAAAAAGAAAACCTTAAAAGACCACTTTATTGTCCGTTCTCATGTCTGTCTGTCTATCTATAACATCTATTTTTCTCAAGTTTACGTGGAGTTATGAAGCTGAAATTTATGGCAAACAACCAGGTCTATAGCCTCTTAGGGCGCATATACAATTAAACTCCAGACCCATTGAGATAGAATAATAAAGTTTGGCAAAAAGTAACACTATAAAAAGAAAAAATCAAAAGCTTGTAATTTATAGGTCTATCATAGAAAAAACTATTAGCCAATTTATACTCGTAATACATTTTACACTTTTATAAGCTGTACTTCATGTTGACCTACAATATGGAAATTGATCCGGAACCTTCAGTACATAACTTTGAAGTTGAAGTTGATGTTGAAGTTGAAGTTTTAAGTCTTGACTGTTTTTATATACAAAATGTTTGCATATAATCAATCTACAATTTTAAATACAGAACAGAGAATTCACAAAATGAATTGTCTAATAAATCCAGTTGTTCCACCTGTTTAATATGAAAAATCGCTTATCAGTTATGAAAAAAAAATTTCGCGCTGTACTTTTGTATGACAATGGCGTTAATGCGGCCCCTTATTTTAAAATTGACCAAATTGTGTCCATTGTTCGTGATTGAGCTGTCCTTTGTGTGTCGCCAGGTCGCCAATTTAAATCTAATTAAATATTTTTTCCATTTTTGAACCTAGATGAGACCGTCTAGTAATAATTATTATATTTATTATGGAAGTCATCATACTTCTCCTCTGTTGTAACATAAATCGCACGCAATGTCTGTAAATGGATTCAAGCTGTATGCGGGATACAGCCCGAAACCGAAAAGCAAAAATTTTATTCCTTAATATTTTTGATTTTTCAACTTTATACACTACATTCAAAGATGCTAAATGAAAACACCTTAATATATTAATACGTGTAAATATTAATAAAAGTAGGTCAGATTTTCTATTTAGCGTCTTGCAAAATGTTTCTCATTCCATTTTTAGTAGACTGTTTGAATCACATTCAAAGGTATGAAATATATTTTATTTGACATTATCACAATATTTAAATTTTATGTTGGAATAAAAATATTGAGTAGTAATGATGATTCGAAAAACGTTATTCGAAGCGTGTTTTATACTGCATTGCGGGATCGGCTGCTAGAGCCTAGTGTCGAGCCTCTCCTATCTCTCTCTATACTCTCCGTCAGAATTCGAGATATTGCTTTGTATAATTTAATGCCGCGCTTCGTCTGAAGTCCTCAATAATGTTATAATACACATACTATCCTTGTCCTAGTTATATAATTATTTTATATATGTGAAAGTTTGGACGGATGTATGTTTGTTCTGGTTTCACGCAAAAACTTCAGAATAACATGTGAGGTGCAATTTATGATAAACGAATGCAATTCACTTTACTAATATATAAATAATAGTGAAGTTCCAGCGGGTGAAGCCGCGAGCAATTCGCTATTATTCTTATATAATAATAATAATAATAATAATAAAATCTCTTTAATTTACCATTTAAAATGAAAAAAATAATTCATATATTTATTTTTGTAACATAGAACGCTAACTTAACTAATTTCTACTGTTTTTATAAAAAAGAAATGTATATATATATATATATATATATATATATATATATATATATATATATATATATATATATATATATATATATATATATATATATATATATATATATATATATATATATATATATATATATATATAATATATATATACATAGCGGAATGGACATAGTATTATGTAAACAAAAATTTGTCTCCATATTTGGAAACGGTAATGTTTAACTTTACGTTGTCTACTCTGCTATATACGGGGGAAAAAACGTCAAGTATTTTCGAATTATTTAAATTATTTATCTACAATTTAAATATCGTTTGGTATTTTAATATTAATGTATATGTATGGGCAGTGGGCATATTTATTCATCAGTTCTAATTTATTCTAAATTGGGTAAATATTCTACTGGGCAAATATTATTTATCGAATGAAGAAAGGATGAATAAATTTATATAATTTTTAAATTCTTTTATATAAAATATCTGTGTTTATACATATATATATATATATATATATATATATATATATATATATATATATATATATATATATATATATATATATATATATATATATATATATATATATATATATATATATATATATATATATATATATATATATATATATATATATATATATATAAAAATATATATTTTCCAAGCGTATCGAACCCGCAATTATCGCTTAGAATAAGACGCTGTTCCATTGTGGCATTATGGGAGATTTTTTATATATAAATTGTATACCCACCATGATTAAACCACTCAACATGGAAAACGTTGAAAAATAGATTCTCAACTGGCACGTTCGAAACGCCATAATTAAAGAACTGAACTGATCTGGAAAATGGAGAAACGAATATTTGGACACTAGATTCTCTCTGCTTACCGTTTTTCATACAATAAAATTGAAGCCAAATAAGAAATTAAATACACAGCCACATAGTACACAAAAAACATTTGTGCTCTAAGAAGAAAAATAAACATTCGGTTGCTCTTACAGCTGTGTATAAAACTTTAATCTACAAAGTGCTGTATGCTTTATTTCAATACGACGTCGGGAATTTGAATTCGAAGTAGATTTGTAATAGAAATATCTTTATTGCTTGGAAAGTTCTAGGCGATAATAAGTTCTGGTAAATATAATATAATTTTATGGTTTATAATAAAATTTGCTAGAGTCCTCAAATTATTTTAATAAACTGAAATATACATATTTCATATAATAGAAATATATATATATATATATATATATATATATATATATATATATATATATATATATATATATATATATATATATATATATATATATATATATATATATATATATATATATATATATATATTTATAAATATAAATAATAAACATTAAAAAAAAGGAGTACACAAAGGTGGACTTATCCCTATAAGAGATCTCTTCCAGCCAACCTATGGTAGTGGATGAGATTTTAAGCAGCGGGTAAGAATATAGTACAATTAATTCTATAATAAATTAGAAATACATATATAATTAATTATATGTCACACATAAATAAAACTTGATATAATATGGACCTATAATATATACTAAATACTTACTTATTACAAATACATAAATATTCACAAACATATAAATACACATATACATACATACACATACACACATATATATATATATATATATATATATATATATATATATATATATATATATATATATATATATATATATATATATATATATATATATATATATATATATATATATATATATATATATATATATATATATATATATATATATATATAAATTAAAAAAGTACATAATACATACATACATAGGTGAGCTGAAAATAAGGTTATAACATTGATGACTGTCTGAAAATCAATTTACTCGTTTAAACTTGCGAGTAAGTGCTTTTTTCATTGACATTTGAAGGAAATGATGGTTGGACTATTTTGGATGGATTTAGGAAGTTGGTTCCACAGGGTTGCAGCATACCCTGAGAAGGATTTCTGAAGGTATTTAGTATTACTCTTAGGTATGTCTAGTGTCGGTATGACATACGACCGCCTAGAGCGTGTGGGAGTGGGAAGTATGTTAAAACGAGAGCGGAGATAAAAAGGGAAATTTTCATAATTAAGAATTTTAAAAAGGAGTGTAAGGATATGCATATCTCGGCGAAGGCGGATAGGGAGCCAATTAAGTTGAGCGCGAAATTGAGAAACGTGGTCAAACTTACACAGAACAAAGATAAATCGTATGGCGAGATAAATCTACTTTCTTATATTCATATATATATATATATATATATATATATATATATATATATATATATATATATATATATATATATATATATATATATATATATATATATATATATATATATATATATATATATAAATCTATTTTTTTATATTCAATATAATTTTATTATATAATAAATATATTTCACTTAAGATGTTTACTTTCTATTAAAATACGTTTTAGGATTTAAACTGCCTTATAGTACGTGGTAAAGTATTCCATAGCTTCATTACTTGGACAGTAAACGACTCAGTGAACAACAAGTACGACACGTAGGTATTTCCAGGATATTGTCATTTTGGGAGCGGAGACTCAATCCAAACCGGGAGTTTGAACCGATGAAGGGAAAGCGTTATTTAAGTTTCGGGATGGAAGAGGAAAGTAACAGCATGAAGATTTCGAGATTCTTTCATCGAAAGCCATCCAAGCCGTGACCGATACTGACTGATATGATCAAACTTCTTCAGTCCAAAAATAAATTTTATAACCAGATTTTGTACGCGCTCTAACTTGTTGAGTAATTGCTGCGATAAATCTAGATAACAGGTCCTTGTATTATCAAGTATAGGTAGTAAAAGGGAGTGGGTTATTTTAGTGTTTACTGGTAAAAGATTTTCTATCTTTTTAACCTACTCATAGCGCAGTACATCTTGTACGTCAACTCAGAAATTTGAGGCGTCCATGACAGAGTGTTATCCACCTTGATACCTAGATTTGTAATAGTGCTGCAAAGCTCCAATATACAAGTGTCGCAGATCAAAGAGAGAAGGGAAGGAATATTTATTTTGGTTAGTTGCTTAGGATTACCGAGAAAACATATTTGGATAGAAACTAAACATATTTTTTAGAATTTTTAGACAGGCCGTACGATTTGCTCCAGGTGCTAGTTGTTTGCAGATTGGAATTTATAAGGCTAATGGCCCTTGCAATGTCGCTTACATCAGTGGTTGTATAAAGATAAAAGTAATCAGCTATACGCTGATACGATAAGGATTAGAACTTAGCAACGAAATTGATGAAGATGGTAAAGAGCAGAGGAGAAAGTACTCCACCCTGGGGAACGCCAGCATTAAGACGGCACACAGATGACCGCTTATCATTTAAGCGTATGTCAGTACATATATGCCGGTCATGTAGATAGGAGTAATACCATTCTCTGAGGAAATATTAATAGATTTAAGTATTGCTAAAAGGTATTAATTTATTCCATTAACTATTGTGTGTCGATAATGGATTATTTTGACACTATGTTTTTCGAAAGTAGCCTTGAGAAAAGGTGAGACACTAGAAAATTGAAGCAAACGTTGTAATTTTTTTATCTTTTCGCTTTATTTCGAATATAATACGGTAGGAAATGAGAGCCAGTGTCAAGACACTCCACTATCTGTTCATGATAAAATGATAATAAATACATATATATGTATATGTCCATAAATGTCTCTATATGCAGTAAAAGAATTCACAATGTCTAAAATTCAATATATTTTACATTAGTATACCTAATAAGGAGGACGTCACAGTCTGATATAAGTTTCGTCTTTGATAATAGTAATAAGAAAAATGTCAGGTATTCTGATATATTGCGTATACTCATAAACCAGTAGTTTACTTCCGCTAAAGTTAATTTGAACTGAACAGTGAGATCGTAGAGTGTGTGAATGAGCGAGTAGACGTTATCAATAAATAATTGTCTTATGCACTTATGCGCTATTGTCAGGTAGTTTTTAGAATTTTAATAAATTTTTAATTGCTTAAAACTAGAGTCTAAAGTCTAGTTTAGCCATAACTTTTACTCTTACACGTTGACTTTTAAATTGTTGGTCGTGGTTCAATTCAAATCACTATATTTAAATTATTTACATACAACTACATATGCTCGCTCTGGTAACACAAATTGAACTTCATGAATCAAATTTATAATAACCCCAGAGAAAAGTCGATAGGTAATAGAGAATAGTGATTTAACTTTAATTATACTCCGTCTGCCATATTTTTAGACCGCCTTTTACTGAAGTATACTGTGAAGATATATAGCTAGTTAAGTTGGCCATCGGAAACATAATTACCCGATACTGAGCAGGAAGCGGGCCGGATCACCCTCTGGAATAAATCAATTTGATTATTTACGATGAGCGCTTGAAGTTGGCGAATTTAAAAATATGCTTTGTAATAAATTAACTGAAAAGAAAAAAATCTTAGTTCTACGAAGATTCAGTATGGATGCCTATTACGTGCCAGGAAGAGAATCCCAGGGCAGCGCCTGGTACTTATAACTTCCACTACGACTTCCTCGCTCTAACTTTCTAACTAACTCATTTGAAATGATGCTACTAATGCCTAAGTATTGATAGTTAAAGACATCTTTAAATAATATTTTTTATGCTATATAATATAATATAACTTGCTTGTAAAACTATAGTGACTTACTTTAATTTGGTAACTTAGATTTTAGACGAATATAGGATTAGCTAAAAATGCGGTTACGGATACGGATGCCACTGTTACCGTCCCCTCAGAATTAGTAACATTATAAGTAAATAAATTGTAATAAATTGCTTTATACCATGTCTTTTCGTGGGTAAGTTCATTATATATATATATATATATATATATATATATATATATATATATATATATATATATATATATATATATATATATATATATATATATATTGCTCCAGGTATTTGCTCCAGGTGCTAGTTGTTTGCAGATTGGAATTTATAAGGCTAATGGCCCTTGCAATGTCGCTTACATCAGTGGTTGTATAAAGATAAAAGTAATCAGCTATACGCTGATACGATAAGGATTAGAACTTAGCAACGAAATTGATGAAGATGGTAAAGAGCAGAGGAGAAAGTACTCCACCCTGGGGAACGCCAGCATTAAGACGGCACACAGATGACCGCTTATCATTTAAGCGTATGTCAGTACATATATGCCGGTCATGTAGATAGGAGTAATACCATTCTCTGAGGAAATATTAATAGATTTAAGTATTGCTAAAAGGTATTAATTTATTCCATTAACTATTGTGTGTCGATAATGGATTATTTTGACACTATGTTTTTCGAAAGTAGCCTTGAGAAAAGATGAGACACTAGAAAATTGAAGCAAACGTTGTAATTTTTTTATCTTTTCGCTTTATTTCGAATATAATACGGTAGGAAATGAGAGCCAGTGTCAAGACACTCCACTATCTGTTCATGATAAAATGATAATAAATACATATATATGTATATGTCCATAAATGTCTCTATATGCAGTAAAAGAATTCACAATGTCTAAAATTCAATATATTTTACATTAGTATACCTAATAAGGAGGACGTCACAGTCTGATATAAGTTTCGTCTTTGATAATAGTAATAAGAAAAATGTCAGGTATTCTGATATATTGCGTATACTCATAAACCAGTAGTTTACTTCCGCTAAAGTTAATTTGAACTGAACAGTGAGATCGTAGAGTGTGTGAATGAGCGAGTAGACGTTATCAATAAATAATTGTCTTATGCACTTATGCGCTATTGTCAGGTAGTTTTTAGAATTTTAATAAATTTTTAATTGCTTAAAACTAGAGTCTAAAGTCTAGTTTAGCCATAACTTTTACTCTTACACGTTGACTTTTAAATTGTTGGTCGTGGTTCAATTCAAATCACTATATTTAAATTATTTACATACAACTACATATGCTCGCTCTGGTAACACAAATTGAACTTCATGAATCAAATTTATAATAACCCAGAGAAAAGTCGATAGGTAATAGAGAATAGTGATTTAACTTTAATTATACTCCGTCTGCCATATTGTTAGACCGCCTTTTACTGAAGTATACTGTGAAGATATATAGCTAGTTAAGTTGGCCATCGGAAACATAATTACCCGATACTGAGCAGGAAGCGGGCCGGATCACCCTCTGGAATAAATCAATTTGATTATTTACGATGAGCGCTTGAAGTTGGCGAATTTAAAAATATGCTTTGTAATAAATTAACTGAAAAGAAAAAAATCTTAGTTCTACGAAGATTCAGTATGGATGCCTATTACGTGCCAGGAAGAGAATCCCAGGGCAGCGCCTGGTACTTATAACTTCCACTACGACTTCCTCGCTCTAACTTTCTAACTAACTTATTTGAAATTATGCTACTAATGCCTAAGTATTGATAGTTAAAGACATCTTTAAATAATATTTTTTTATGCTATATAATATAATATAACTTGCTTGTAAAACTATAGTGACTTACTTTAATTTGGTAACTTAGATTTTAGACGAATATAGGATTAGCTAAAAATGCGGTTACGGATACGGATGCCACTGTTACCGTCCCCTCAGAATTAGTAACATTATAAGTAAATAAATTGTAATAAATTGCTTTATACCATGTCTTTTCGTGGGTAAGTTCATTATATATATATATATATATATATATATATATATATATATATATATATATATATATATATATATATATATATATATATATATATATATATATATATATATATTATTTATGATCACGAACTATTGGCCTCCATGCCTTTTTTCGTTTTATTTAATTATAGTTGAAGCTATTTGATGACATGGATTTTTTTTTATCGTTTTGTATTAACGAAGTTTTATTTAAATACTACATATCTACAAAGATGTTAACAATGTGTGTGAAAAGTCTGGTATGGCGTAAAGGTAAACCTTAAGAGGCTAGAACGCTTCAATGGTCAATATTAACCGAACCAATGTATAATATATTGACTAAATTTTGTATGAGATGTTTTAAGATATTCGATATTGACAAATAATACAGGATACGAGTTTTAAATGTAGCTAAAATTAAAAAGGCCTGGAAATAATTGATATCTTGTACCAGTTTTCATTGATTTTTATATATATTTTTTATCAATTTATTGTAAACATACTTCTGAATTCCAAAGTTTTTTCAAAGTAGACAAAGTAAAAATACAAAAGCTCGATACAAAATATACTCGCAAGAAGAACAAAACAACTTAATACATCCACTTTGCTGAAAGCATAAAGAAACAATAGGGAACTTTAAAAGTACACAATTTATCTTGCAGTATGGTATTCAATATAAGAGAAGTTTAACGCTCATTGGCTCTTTTTCCTTTTCCATTTACTAAGAAAAACGCTTAAGGCAAAGGCATAAGCGGGTTATTATATTATATATATATATATATATATATATATATATATATATATATATATATATATATATATATATATATATATATATATATATATATATATATATATATATATATATATATATATATATATATATATATATATATATATATATATATATATGTATATATATATATATATATATATATATATATATATATATATATATATATACATATATCTTCTTTTTTGTTTTTTTTTTTTTTTATAATTGAAAACGGAGAACAGAGCATCTTGACACTAGTTTCTCTCGTCCCTGCGGGCATATATGCGGGATATGTGTATGTGGGCTACAGCGTAAAAGTGAAAACTATTTAAGGCAACACGCTAAACTATTTGTAACACCATGCTTTAGCGTTCTAAAAGTATATATTTAATGAATTTTTGACTATGTAATTATCAGGTGCTTCTTACAGTAGAGTATTAGAAGTACGTAGATAATCAAGTTTTGCATATCTTGACTCTAGCTTTTGGTATAATAAAGAAAATGATGTCCTAAATTAGTGAATATAGATATACTAACAACAAAAGTAAGTAGTAACAAGTGTATAAATATATCAACATTACTCGACGAGATCGTGTGGCTTATTAGCTAGAGCAATCGAACAGTATCCGAGAGGCCCAGGTTCGAGTTCCAATTCGTTACAATTATTATGCGTTTTCTAAATAAAATACTTTAAACTTTAAATAAAATATGAATAAAATACTTTTAAAATACATGAATTTTCGTTTATTTCATTTTTTTTTCATAAAAAACAACAGTTTTAACTCTCTTTCTAATATTACAAAGCAAAAGATGTAAGTTATTTTTATATTCAGTGTGATATGTTATTTTATTTCCCATCTAATTGATTTGTATTCTTATGAGAAATAAATAATATTAAACCTGAAAGCGAAAGAGTTTAATTGGTTAAGCGCGCTAATCTCAGGAACTAATGGTTCAAATTGAAAAAGTGGTGATACCAGTTTAATAAAATACTTTTATCTTAATTATTCTAGATATAGAGGCTTTTACCACGTGGTTAAATAGGATTAACCACATGGTAAAAACTACTGTGGTGGTAAAAGTTAATCACTCACAAAATTATCAATATTTTATTGGCAAAATGTGAAAAAAAAACGCTATAAACGAAATAAAACTTTCTTACTTTACTGTCATACATACTCGTACATTCATTAGTTAAGCGCTTGTGCCACACAACTGAATCTTAGGTCTGTCACGAATGGAAATGAGTACCCCTATTTATAGACTTGGTGAGATCGTTCTCGATTTATTGCCCAACCCGGCGGTGATTCTCATTTAGAATATCTATGGAACACTTAATGGGATTTATATCTGAGGGTGTTCTTTGAGTTTGGTTAAGAATTAATTGTAGTTAATGACAATAAAATGTTTCAAATGAATAAAATGTTCTTTTTTTTGGTTAATTTTTTTTTGTTTTATTTATTTCGTTTAGTTTTTTTAGTTTCATGTTGTATCACCTATATAGAGGGGACCTAAGACACTCCGTTCTCCAATATATTCCTTTCGAGATATTGTTGAGTGATGAAACTCAATTAAATTCTCAATTTCGCGCTTTGCCTTATAACCAGAGCGAGGAAGATGAAAACAATTAATAGTCCCTAATTAATAAATTGGGAATTGAACCCACACAGACATACGTTGACGTCCGGGCAACAAATGACGGGTACAAGACGTTCATTAATTTATTTATAAATATATAAAAAATATATTTGAAAAAACATTTCTAAGTTTATAAATTGCTCCGACACTAGAACAAGCTCAATATTAATTTGGGTTCAATTTAACTTGAAATAATTGATCAAAGATATTAATTCACTTTAAACATTGATTTATATTTATCATCCTGCTTTTTAATAGTTCATATCTCTTTCTCTACTATCAATGTATCATGATGTATAAAAAATAATTATATATTAATTAATTGAAGTAATTATTTTAAACGTTTTCTTTTAAAACAATTACTATGTCTTTTAATTTATTTATTAAACATATGGAAAAATATGCATAAAAATATGTAAGTTCTTAAGTACATCTATATTTTTTTATTTTATAATTTAAATGGTTTCATTTCATTTGCTTCTGTCTCTAGTTGTTAAAGTTTTGACACTTTCCTGCGAACCGATTGATATAAAATTTGGTACTCAAATTTAGTTCTTATTGCAATATTTATATGCATAAAATTCAGTAGTATTGTAAATACAAAATGACCACAGCCACAAAATGGTGGACTCTATATTATTTAAATGCCCTCAATATAGATACTAAAAGAAAAGCCTACGCTAGAAAATACAACCCAAATTTAATTGTAAATAGCAATATAAAATATTGTGTGCAACAGAAAGTTGAACTTTATTACAACTGTTATATATTTCAAGCGAAGAAAACTAAAAGATTGTCACGATTATAAAGAAAATCTATTGAAAATAAAAACGAAATATCCAACTCTATTGAATCTATTTACTATATTATTATATTATGTCTGTGGACGTTGTGCTTTAAAGTACATAATTCGATAACCCTCTGTGATTTGAAGACGAGAATCTAATCTATTTTATTTTGAAATCATTTGGTTTTTTTGTAAATATTTTGAAATATAAAACAAAGTTGTGATACTATGGGTATTACATTAATTTTATTATATATATATATATATATATATATATATATATATATATATATATATATATATATATATATATATATATATATATATATATATATATATATATATATATATATATATATATATATATTTATATATATATATATATATATACAAGCTCAAAACGTGTAATATTATAAGAACTTTCAGTTCCATGAGAAACAAATATCCTCAAAAATCAAATTTCAAAGTAAGCGTGGTTTTTCGAATTTACTAACAAACTGACCAAGCTTAGAGTTAATTTGTATGCGGTAGAAGTCAGAGCGAGAAGTGTAACAGCGAAATCTTTCGATACTTTGCTAAAGTTAGCGAAGTTGGTATCGGCAGTTCGGCATGTCTAGAACTATCACCATTTCATTTTTGGAAGGTTCTTCGAAGACTATGTAGGCGAGCGTAAATACTCATTTCAAAGGTCCCAAGTACCATTCACTGCTCTCCGTTTCTTTCCCTACGATAGGGATAGGTCCGGTAAACACACGGTGAATCCATAAAATGCTAAGTAGTTTCTCTTTTTCTTGTAAGAGAAGTCTCTTGTAATAAGAAACCTTTATTTATTTGTATGTTATGAGCCTAACTTAGAATTAACTTGTTAATGACACGTAAATATTCATAGGAGAAGAGGTCACTATAAGCGGTAACGGCGTTTTAATCATTTTTTTTTACCATTATATCAATTGTCCATTCATCGAATATTCCTATACATAAACGTGGCGTTGAGTTCCGCCATGTAATTTACAATATCTCGAATATAGGACGAAAAATGTGGAATGGGGTATTATCGAACATACTTAACACTAAATTCTAACCCCTGCTGGCCCTGCTATGCGGGAGAAAACGCCAAGGTGCTTCTTAACATAACTTCTTAACATAACCTAATTTAGAAAAATTAGGTTATGTTAAGAAATTTTTTTAATATAGTTTTCATATTATAGCATTTGTAACTTTGATCGTTTTTTACTTGGCAATGATAATATAGTGAATTTTATGAAGTAATTTAAAGTAATATTAGCCATATCAGTCAGTCAACCTCAGCGCCATTTTCCACACATAATTAAAATATCGTATAAAGTGTTAGTAGAGCAAGTGGAATAAAAAAAATACTTGACACTTCACCAATTTTAAGTGTGCCTATCGAAAAAAGTCGCACAACACTTTTTCTACGAAATGTTATAGGTAACTTTTTTATACGGAATTTATTTTTTGTTCGCCCTCTGATATATTGGTTTTCTTTTTTTTTTTATAAAAAATATGAGTTATTGAAACTTTTTACATAAAATGTCTTTGAAAACATTTTTTTAAATACACAAGGTAGTTATTACCTTGTGTATTTAAAAAAATTAAATGATTATTAATGATTTTTATTAATTAATGACTATTAAAATTAAATGAATAAAAATTAAATCACTATTATATATTGTAAGAATATTTTTATCTAACTAAAAAAAAACCGGGCTCGTCCGGGATTTGAACCCGGGACCTCTCGCACCCTAAGCGAAAATCATACCCCTAGACCAACGAGCCGCTTATAGAAGATATAAAAATATTCTTACACACAACACCAAAAGTAAAAAGTATGTACGTGGTATAGTGAAAGGTGACCTACTTATGAATGAAGTATTATGGTATTAATACAAAACGTGTTTGTTGTCTTGTAGGCTTGTTATTAGCAAGTTAGACTTATGTTGGATAGCAAGGAGTAAATTGAATTTCTCTTTTTTTTTATATACACTATCTGTAACCCACAACTAAATTTGTGTGGATTATAAAATATAAAATCCTGTTTTCTCTTATTTTCAATGGAATTTCTGGTTCTTCTCTCTCAGCTCTCCAATATATTGAACAAGAACTCTATATGCCGAATTTTTGCCAGGTCTCTACGATTCATAATTTCGGCTTTGCGCCGTCAGTCAGTCACTCAGTAACGAAAGAGTTTTACATGTATTGAAAATATATTCTTACTGACTAACCACGACCTGACTGTTTCATTCATATTTTGTATGCTCATTAGAAAGACACATTATATATAAGTACTTTAAAATTTGATAAATAAATAACGATAAGCTATATTGTACATATTAGTATATATTATTATATACAATATTTTTAAAGCCAAACTTCAAATTAA
>JAXRJS010000034.1:55000-120000 GCA_037127375.1 Dione juno | reverse complement strand
AACTACGAAAGCACAGTAAAAATAGTGTAATATTAGAGCTTTATGGCTACGAGGAACCTTAAAACCCGTAAGTAGCACATATAACGGCAAGTAGATTTTACTTGCAGGCGTCAGACGGGAGCGTAATCAAGGAACGACGGTAATTTATAGATCTTTCCCCCACAAACCCTGACCCAATCTGGCATAATTAACAAGGAAATGTAATAAATCCATATATTATGTATATATATATATATATATATATATATATATATATATATATATATATATATATATATATATATATATATATATATATATATATATATATATATATATATATATATATATATAAATCATATTATGCTGCCTTCAAATTATTTTATACTGAAACAAAAGTGAATTTGTCTCTAATGTAGCTATATTCACGTCAACGCCGCGCTTTATATTGATAACCAAAGCGAGGAAATGTGAATAATTCCCCCGAGTGGGAATGGAACCCACAACAGTCACTTTTGCAGTTAGACACTGTGCCACTACGTAACGACCGTACCAAAATATTCTACATACTTTTGCTATTTATTTTCTCTAAATTTAAAACTCCCAAAGTATCAAAGGTATGAATATTTTTATAAACTACTTCATTTCTCACAGCTCACCGACGTGCTATCCAAGAGAAGAGATAGTCTCGAACTGAACACTACTTAGGAATACATTTTGCAAAAACACTGTCATTTGTACGTGAATATACTTGTAGCTTCAAATAGCCGAAACCCAACCGAGTATAATATAATAGAATATTTGAGATTATTTTTCTTAGAAATAGTATTGCGTTCGGTTTTCGGGCTAGGCTTAGTGAATCTTATGTCATACATTCCTATTTTCCTAATTTCCTAAGAAAGAATTTGCCACCCGTTTAAAAGTATTATTTGGGAGAAATAATTTTGTCATTTTCTCTGATTTAGGTAAAATAATTTATATATAAATGTAGATTCAATCAATTTTATTCGCTTTTTCCTACATACGTATAGTAGGGTAGGTAGATGGAACCTAGTGTTATAACACTTCACAAATAACCTTTCAATTTATAAGACATTGTATGTTAAGTGGCAGAACACAAAGCCGTTTACCGCTTACGCCATAGACACATGCATAGCTTCACGCTTTATTCCTACTGGGGTAGCCAGAGAGAAGAGGAGTGTCCAAACGCTACCGTCCCTACATACCCCTTTCGCCTTGTTTTTTTATATTTTACGTAACCGATCATCGTGACCGAGCGGCATAGCATCATACTGTAAATATGACCATTGTGGGTTGGATTCCCTCTCGGGGACTAAATTATGTCATTTCTCTCGCTCGGATAACAAGAGGAACGGAGGGATGGAGTGTCTTAGCACTAACTTCACTCTGCCTTCCTTACTATATGTAGAAAATAGCATGAAGCTATTTAATGATTTACAGACTTGAAAATTAATTTCAATATATACATTTCTTCAATTAAGAATTAAATGTGTGACCATAATGTACCAAGTTATTTCACCATGCCACAATGGCGTCTAAATTGTAAACTTTTGACACCATATCGTCCCATTATAACCCTGTAACATGTTGCGTCAAATTAGTTTAGAATCTGGCGTGAGTTGAAAACTGAAACTTCTCGACGTTCCTAAGTCTCGGGCTCTGACCTAAGTTTTATTTTCTATAATAAATTCGTGTAATTTGTGTACTTTGGATACTATACTTGTTACTTTCATAATAATGTGGTAATTTTATATTTATTGGTAATTAGTCTTTCTCGATAAACATATTTCTGATATTTTGCGGGACAGGCGAGAGCATATTATAAATATACTTTTATTTTTTACTTGAAACTTTTATTGTTTTAAGCATCACGTTGTTTCCGGAATTCTGCAGAGAAGACGGAGAGAATCTAGTGTCAAGACACTCCATTTACAGCTTTCCACCCTAATTCAAAACATTACGTATTGATTGGTCTCAACTCAACGCCACACCTTTTCTAACTGGAGCGCGGAAATTAAAATAATTTATTCGTATTTATTTATTTTATTATTTACACCATTTAAATATAGGGACCGTCGTGGCACAGCGTCTGATTGTAAAGGCGATGGTCGTGGATTCGATTCCCATGAGGGAGAAACAATTATCATTGACCTTACTCTGGTAAGATGACATAGAGCGGCGTTTCATTTCCGCATGTATAGAAGTATCCGCATGCATGGGGAGTATCTTAATACTGTTCCCAGTGCCTACTGTAACACATCTGGGACACATCTGAAGATAAATAAATATATACCTAAAGAAATTTAAATACCACATTATTTTTGAATAATGATAGGTGAAATTTCATCTTGATATATCGTATTTATGGTTCGAAGGATCACGTTAAACGGATCTGTCACATGTCATTTATTTGCGATGCAATTGCTGAAAAATTAAACGGCTTAAGTGACTTGGAGTGTTAATAAAACATCGCTAAATTGATTCCGCACTTGGAAAATATATGATTTACGTCCGTAAAACGTTTTTTTTATGTCCCCATTTTAAATGCATTGAACATCAAACAATATGGATTAGAGCTTGAAAGTGAATTTTCAATGGTATGGATTTCTATTTTTTTTTTACTTTTTGAACTCACCATATTTTAAATATATCATTCAGTATCATTTTCCGTTTTGTCTTTAACTGATCCCAAATCTCTTTTCATTTTTGAAGTTAATTTCTTAGTTTTTCATAATAAATCATGTAATTAAAATAAATTTAAAAATGTGGTGAGGGTATTTTGGTGAAAAGATTAATTTGTGAATTGTTCTATCACTCTGTTCCATCAACTATCCTGCTGTAAGTATTTAGGAAAATGTGAATATAACTAATTGAATATATATTTATCTATAAATTATTTACACTCAATTTCCTCAAGAAGTCCTATATCTTGGACTTGTGTTTAAAATTTATTTACATCAATATAGATAAGAACATTTGGTACAAACCCTCAGCGATAGGCTTTCAAGCATCAAACTATGCTAAAGTCCCTCACGTACTCTTGTAAGCGCTACATTGACCCAGATATGTGGATACGCCCGAATTCACTTTATTCTGAAGACGCATCACACAATAACTTTACCAATTCTAAACGTCCATTTCCTTCATTCAAACGGTTCTTCTTGAAGTTTTCATGAGTTTTTGGGCAGTTGGATTTTATCTATATCTATATTCGGGGGGGAGGTTGTGTTTATTTGCTATTATCTATTATAGCCGATTGTTTATTTTTATGGAAGCTATTATTTATTTTGTTTCCGGTCGTGTCACGTTGGTACTTTCCTAGTTTCGTTTCAAAGTTTTAATTTTTGCATCACATAGTCCATTTATAGAGAAAGGTTATTATTATTATTACTAGGTACCCTATGTATATCCCGCTATATGCTAGAAATGCATAAAGCAATATGTTTTACTTAATTATTACATTTTAATTTAAAATGTTCTCAATCCTATTTTTCCCATGTTTCACTTACACGTGAAAAGTTGCTAATTTAATTTTGTTTTTACGTAATATTTATTTTGGCTACACAAATATTTGTCCTAATAAGTCTAAACGCGGTGTAAGGGTCCTCTCGATGTCCTTCGTTTGTAAAAATATGTAGTACAAAAAAAATAAAGACTTTTTTATGTTATACTAATTCTATTATATAGTATATGATTTGTGTTTTATGCAGTAGTAGCTTCTAACCTATGGTGAAATACAAATTATTAAAATATATAGTGGATAACATAGAAACGATTATCGTGATGTTATAATCGTTTCTATGTTATCCACTATATATTTTAATAATTTGTATTTCACCATAGGTTAGAAGCTACTACTGCATAAAACACAAATCATATACTATATAATAGAATTAGTATAACATAAAAAAGTCTTTATTTTTTTTGTACTACATATTTTTACAAACGAAGGACATCGAGAGGACCCTTACACCGCGTTTAGACTTATTAGGACAAATATTTGTGTAGCCAAAATAAATATTACGTAAAAACAAAATTAAATTAGCAACTTTTCACGTGTAAGTGAAACATGGGAAAAAAAGGATTGAGAACATTTTAAATTAAAATGTAATAATTAAGTAAAACATATTGCTTTATGCATTTCTAGCATATAGCGGGATATACATAGGGTACCTAGTAATAATACACTCCGTTCCTCACTTTCTACCCAATTTTTATTGTAACCAGGGCAAGGAAATGAAATAATTTATTCTCCTCGAGTGGGAATCGAACCCACGACCGCCAAGTCTACAGTCCGACGCTGTGCCGCTGCGCCACGACAATCTCTCTAATTAAAACTGGTGTTCTTCTTTTGAAAAAGGAATGTTACTAATATGAATGAATTTGAAACTAAACCCTACTTTTCATTAAGAAATTTCCTAGATATCTGTATAGAAAATACGAAAAACACATTGGCGCAAGATAAATAAATACAAGCCGCATCGTGTCCCACTTTTGGAAGCATATTTTCCTACAAAATACATACGAATGTGTTTTTTCCTAGAGAATTCTCCCCAATTCGAGATACGGGAAGGAGGAAAACGGAACTGCTTTCACTTATGAAGAACTCTGTTTGCGGAATGTATTATATGTAATAAACTTAAAAAGAAAAACATCAATATTTTGGAAGATGAAAGTTTTAGATTTATATTTTGGTAATTACTTTTTTGGAAACCGCTCTCAATCGTTATCAAAATCAAAATATTCTCTATTCAAATATGCTATTACCTGCACTTTCGAATTGTCAATTAACATAAGTTGCAGTATTGTAAGTCCTACAAGAAGCTACCACCAGCTCGGAGAGCATTTCTACTGAGAAGAGCTGGCGAGAATCTCAACAGTTGCTTTTTTTAATGTAAATTTACAATATATTTACAACTGTGGTTAGCCTCCCGATTGAGCATCAACAGTACTTAACTCCACACACTAACATCCTTATAATATTCTTGGAGTGAATAATATACTCTCCCTAATAATATGTTTTTAATATGTTATTTATGGGATGGTTGGTAGAGACCTCCAAAGCTTTTAGTTTCTGTTCATCATATTGTCTATCTGTGATTATGATACCTGAAAATAACTTTGAAATCTTATAATTTTTGCTCTATTTATTAACTAAATAAGTGATAAATAATTTTAAAGAGTTGAAAATTACAAGAAGGAAAAACAGTGAGATTTTTATATAGCTAAAAGAATACATAATAATTTTATGAGCGGTTATAGGTAATGGGTGTGGGTTCAATACTAATGTGTAGTAATAAACTATTTTCATTTTCTGTACACTGTTCTGTCCGTTATGTTAGCAAAACGGTAAGATTTTTATTTGTTTACAAAGAAAAAAATTATGGGCTCGTCCGGGATTTGAACCCGGGACCTCTCGCACCCTAAGCGAAAATCATACCCCTAGACCAACGAGCCGCTCATATGGACGCTCCAAATATAATAATATTACTTAACTCTGCTTAAATATTACTTACTGCTTTATTATTACTGCTAAATATTACTTTACTCTACTGAAAGGTAGAGCCAAACGTCATGATTCCACCTACCACACGATAGCTACCGGCTACCATACGATAGATATCGCTATTACAACAAGAAGCTACCCCAGTTTTTGTATCTTTATGTGAATTAACATAATATGATACTTGTACCAACATATAGTATAGAATTTGTATGGTCTATATCTATCTATACTAACATATATAATACCTACTATAGTTTCGTTATAAGTCTTCATATTATTTATCTAAGAATCAACTTCCGGCTTTGCTGTGACTTAGAGACTCAGTAACCACTACAGCCACACCTGTTTGTAATCTCATATAACGATCGGCTATTAAGAGGTAGTGGGAAATGCTCGTGACATATGAAAGAGCTTTCGTACAGCTTTATTTATGCCAGCAATAGATGAATGCCACTTCTATGAACCTAGAAGTTTTAGCACTAAACATATTTATATATTAAAAAAAAATATATAAAATAATATTTATGTAATATTTATATAGAATAATTTTTATGAATTTGGAGTACTTTTGTTATATTTTTTCTTGACAAGTTACACGGTTCTTCGTTTTCTGTCCTAATAATCGGGGCATTTATTGGTGAGTGGCGGAACGTTAAGTTCCGTCCTGCAGCGTCTGTTTCCTGTGAGGAAACAATAATTTAGATAAAATCCATATGGTTGCTCATTTACGACTTTTACTCAATTACCCTGTACATTTTTAAACTTCCAATCAATTTCATTCATGCATTGAATAAGTTTTCAATTATAACTACAAAGTAATCCATATAATATAAAAAACATGATTTTACATACATTAGCCCATACATACATACATACATACATACATTTCTAGTTAATTAACACTAATACAACCTTCATCACTACGATATTAGAGTACGATATTAGAGTCTAATGACAAATCTTAATACTTCTAATAAAGTGCTAAGTATAAAGTAAAACACATTACAAGGTCTCGTTTACTCTCAACCACTAATCAGAACTAATTTATGCTTATTTTCAGCTGAACTGGGTCAAAGCGATGTCGAGGGCTTCGATTCCCCTGTTTTTGTATGGAAATATTCACAATTTTACCCCCTAGTAGTACAGAGAAATTGAAATTATTAAGGATATTAGTATTTTTTTCAAGCAGTTCGATAGTTGAGTTGAGTTGAGTCAAATGGTTGAGTATACATAAAGCGTACGTTGAGACCATCGTGGCGCAGTGGGCCAGCGCTTGACTGTAAATCCAGTGTTTGTAGATTCGAACCACACGTGGGGGACACATTGCCATATCTCCCCTCTGCAAAGATAGATGGCGGTGTTGAGTTCCGCCACTGAGCACACAATGTCTTCAAATCGGACAAAAAATGCTTAATTGATTTTTTTGACATTCGGATCTCTGCCTTTCTTGAAATCTCTCTCCCTGCTATGCGAGTTACAGCGTGAAACTGGAAGAGAAGGTACATTAATTATTTTGAAGGAAATGCGGTTTATTGATTGACCTAGAGTGTAAAGCTATTGAGGCATTCCAGTCTTCACGAATAATAATCCTATCAATACACTGCCGATATCCCGAAGTACTATTGTGTTCAAAAATCTTCGAAAAATAGTTCTTCTTCACAACTAGGTCACTTTGTACGTTTGTAAACAATCCATGTTTGTGCGTTGTTTTATACGTACATACAATATACATATAAGTTTAGTTCTAGAAACCCTTCTAGAGATGGGCGATGACAAATGACGAAATATAGGCACTTACTTTCATTTAGCCACTTTTATTATATATAGTTTGAGAATTACACTAAACAGAATTGTATTGAAATTGAAAATTATAGGTACAGCAGCTACTTTTTTTTATTTTTTTTCATATTCACCGACACTTTAGCTTATCTTTATATTCGTCGACCTATATGTAATATTTGGTGGTATAACCCACAATGCGCTTTTTATAGCCAGACCTGGAATATGTATACAAGTAGTATTTAGAGTCAATCTAAGCGTCCTACCGTCAATCCCACTCTTGTCATCCGAATTCAAGGCATTGCGTGAAGTGGCGGAGCCCAACGCTATACTTTATCTTACCTACGAAAGAAAATTGAAATATTATAAATATAGTCTCTTCCTTTCTCGTTCTCTTTCTTCCCCAACAAGAAAACAATTCTGGAATCTCAAAACATTGCCGCCCATATAACTTCTATGGCGAATCATAAACACATGGTTAGCAGTATAACGATGTAAACAAGTGTATTATTTGGAAATATTACTGAAATTGCTTTATATTTGAGACAATTCAGTGAGCTTATTATTCACTTTTATAGACGCGATAAAAGTTTAATCTACACTAACTTATTCAGTCTACTTTGTATTTATCTAATTTATACGTCTATAGAGAGTAGTTGGGTCTAAATGAACAGGTAACGAGATGGCTTACATTCTTTACATTTTTATATTTTGAATAGAATGGTACTCTATTATTTAGATAGAGCATACATAAGACGTAAACATATTTTCAAATTATTCCGGACATTTACTGTATATATGATATGAGGACTGTCGTGGCGCAGAGGCACAGCGTCTGCTTGTAAACGCGACGCTTTATGGGTTCGATTCCCACTCGGGGAGAACAATTTATTTCCATATTCCTAACTCTGGCAACAAGGCAAAGCGCGACGCTGAGTTCTGTCACTCAACACAGGCGGAAAGTGGAGAATATAGTGTCTTACACTAAGTAATCTAGAGTGTCTTAACTTTCTTCTTCATGCCTACGATACCCTCTGCCTACCCTATTATGTGCGGGATACAGCGTGAAGCTAAAAAAAATTACTGATATTATTTTTATGTGTGTCGTCGTCCTAATATAAACTTGATTACCTGTAGGTTCGATTCCAACGAGAATTCGTCATTTTTATTATGCTTTTTATTTTTTTGCTCTTTCAAGAACACTATGCTGCGTTGAGTTCCACTACTCAAATTGTCAGAGTGTCAATATATTCCATTTACTCTGACAATTCCAGTAGTGGATCTTAGTAGTTACCGAGTAGTTACCTAGGTAACTGCTATATTCAAGATACAGTATGAAATTAACGGTAAAAAATAGTGTAAAAAAAAACTAACCGAATAAAATCGAACCAATCACCTCTTTATAAACAAAACACACGTACCATTACACACGTTTACATATAGCAATATTGTATCTCGAATAAACTGAAATTAGATTAGATTTTATGTTTGTACTAACTGCTATATTTGCGCTCTCTCGATATTGACTGCGCACTAAACAAATAATATGCTTCATTTTGATTTATGCTCTAACGCTGTTAGCGTGGTCTGACCTGTATCTGGATAGATTCAATTTTATCACTACTATATACATTAGCTATAGCCTTACAGCGCAACGTCTGTCTGTACACGCGACGGTTGCAAATTCGATTCCCAGTCTATAGTAATAAGAAAACATTGTGTTGAGTTACCCAACTATACGTGCATTGTCTGGATAATTAGATGGAGAGTGTAGGACTGGAGTGTTTAAACACTAAGTTTCCTCTATCTTCCGTTTTATATATGGGGGAAAGAACTTGAGGTAATTTTTTTATATTAGCCTATGCCAGACGAGATTTTTTTCAAAGTTTGTTTATTGATATAGACCTAACACATAAGTATGCTGTACTGCTAAAACAAGTACTGGAATATATCCAAGCTTATTATTAATTACGTAATTAGCGCTTAATGAAACATCTAATGAAATATTGGACATTCGTTACATCTATATATTTGCGAAATGGCCAATTAACTTGAAGTAATTTCATTATCCATACTAATTATCCTTTTAAGAAATATAAACATATTTTTTTTAATTTTATTGAATTTATCCCACGAGAAAATTTTTATTTATCCCACGAGAAAAAGCAAAATTTGAGAACATAATAGCGATACAACATCTGACTTTGACTCTGCAGGTTCGATTCCCTATCAGGGGAATGATTGTATCTGATCTATATTGATTCGCCGCTCTAGTAAGCTGCTTAATAGATTCCCGCCCAAAACATCTCGTAATGGGCGGAAAGTGAAAAACACAGTGAATTAACACTAGGTCTTCTCTGCTTATCTATGAAGTAAAAATAAAGTATACGATACTTTCTCAAGATTTCTTTGGAAAAGTTATTTTAGGAATACCCATTTTAAAATCCAACTGAACGAATTTCCTTTAAAAACTATTATTTTCACACAAATAACATGACATTAGTTGAGTAAAAGGCAATATTTTTGAAAGATTAGTAATATACCGATATCAAATATCAACTAAGGCTAAGAACAAAACCGTTCACCAATATTTGCCAAGGACCATATGTAAGTAATCAAACGTGAGTTACTGTTGTACTAAGCCTCAATCATATTGCTGGGCTCTTGCCAAAAACGTAAAGGAAACAATTCGTCTACGAACTGGAATGAAGGAAAATCCTAGGTTTCAGGCTTTTAGGCTAAGAAGCGTTTATTGAGTGACAAATAATATTTAAATTTGTGTCTTGGGTTTTCTTTTTGTGACATATTTGATATTGTACTGACGATATTGTTTTTTTGGGGTTCCGTAGCCAAATAGCAAAAAAACAGAACTCTTATAGATTCATCATGTTAGTCTGTCTATCTGTTTGTCTGTCCGTCCGTATGTCACAGTCTTTATTTTTAAATGGCGTACGTAGCAGGGTTGGCAGAGAGAATCTAGTGTTAAGACACTCCGGAAATATGGGAACCCAATGTCACTTTTTAATTAATAATTCTTTACCCTGAATGAGGATCAAGCCCACATTAATTACACGGATGGTGACTGGGAGTCACTTTATTATATTGTAATTTTTTTAAATCAATTTATAGTTACAATAGTATTTATAAACATTTGTAAATTTAAATACGTATTTACTATAAATGCTTCGATACGAAATATGACTTTCATCACACTTTTTTTTTAAATTCATGCTGATGATGCTTCGCGTTGTGTATAAAAGGTATATGCTAAATCTTTATATGCCTCAGAACTTCCTTTACTTACTGTATGACTGACTGACATTGCAGAGCCGAAACTCTAAATAGTCACCATAGACTAGGTTGCGAGCCACAACACGATACATATGTATCGTGTACTGACATGACAATGACAATATATAAAAATTATGAGTTCTAAAAATTCATTTAATAGATATAAAAAAAACTTAATTCAATTAAATATAACTTAAAATTACTAAGTAAGTAAGACCTGTCGAGTTTTATATAAGTTATACTGGAGGATTTTCTAGAATAATTAGGTTAAAAGCATTAGGCGCCTGCATCTAGGATAATGGCAGTACAGTCAAATTTAATGTATAGAATGTAAAGATTTTTTTTGTTTAACGCTAAAAATGTTTTTTCTGCATATAATATAAAATGACATAGACATTGGCTTTATTTAAGTAACACGTTTCTGTTAGAGGAGATAGATATGCGAAGAGTTTTGTAACTAAGTTAAAAAAGGATGAAGTTCCTAATGTGATTGTTAGTTTCTTCTGTATGTAAGTCTTCTCCACAAATTATTACATATTTATTTCTTATATGTCTGGTAATATTTCCGATTTTAAGTAATAAATGACGAATTCTATTATTTAAATTAGTAGTTACACTTTTGTATTGACATATATTTTTATAAGAGAAAATATCTTTATTCATTTATCACCTTGGCTTATGTCCTCTAAGTTTGTCAGGCGATCATTTAATTTGAAATAATTGTATATATATTATATATAAATACAGTTCGGTATTTTGGGCTCAATAACAATGAAGGCAAATATAATCTATTATATAAGGTTTCCGTTTTCCTCTTTCTAGCAAATGTTGTACAGATGTACATTATTATTGTGTATTTATCGGTTACATATTTCAGATTACACCTGGTAGTTTGAAACAGCTGGTAACAGCTGGTGGTATGTGCCTTAGCACTTATGCTGGATCAGGTCTGATCAGGTTGACTTAGTTCTTGGCGGCATCACTATCTGTACCTAAATAAGCTTCTTTTTGAAGAGTCCATTAAGTTAAATTAGACAACTTAAGATAATTCAAAGGCTTTAAATACCCCTGTCGTTGATATAACTATAGGAACTAAAATAACACTGACGTATTTCCATACACTTAATTATTATATTAATAATAATTATTATTATTTAATAATAATTAAAATAATAATTATTATTATTTAATAATAATTAAAATAATAATTATTATTTTAAATCAAAACAAACACGCTCTCACGAGATTTCTGAGGGCTTGTGTAAGGCGTAACATCAAGATTTTATATTATACAAAGAAAACATCTGAAATACTTTTCCAGTCGTCGCATACTTTTTTCGGAATTGAAATGAAAAAACTTTTTACGATACGTTTCTTTTATAGCGCGTGAGAATTTTTATTTTTTTGATAAATTATTATAGTTCTTTAGTACTTTTGTATCATCATTTTATCAATAATAATATAAACTTATTTAAATAATGATTATTGATTTAAAAATAACTGATATATATTATTATATATACGAGATCATATATATTAGATTAGTCCTTGGGAAGTGTAGGCGAGCAGTAAAAGGGGGTTTCCCGAAATTCTAACGGGAACGGGAAAATACAGGTCTATACGTTTTATAGTCCACGCAAATGTTATTGTGGACTGCAGTTTGTATTGTAAAACAATTTATGGTGCTAATATAGATATGATATCATGACAATACTATACTAAATTATCATAGATAATGATAATGAGGTTATAGTGGCAAAGTGGGACTACGATTTACTGTTGCTATGGCTGGTGCTTAGGTCTCCATTCGAAGGAACATTTCTCTCCACTGAAATCCAGCACCAAGTCTGTGTGTCCAAGTATTCAAGTGGAAATGTAGTGTCTTAACACTAGGTTTTCTTTGCTTTAGAAATGATAACTAGAGTGAAAAATATAATAATAGCTAATAGTCACATTAATTATACTTTTAATTTTTTAATATTTACATATATATATATATATATATATATATATATATATATATATATATATATATATATATATATATATATATATATATATATATATATATATATATATATATATATATATATATATATATATATATATATATATATATATATATATATACGTTATATAGCGTATGTATTGAGTTTATTTATGTACGAATGTCATATGTGTTTATATATATATTTGTTGTCTATTTATATATCTTTTTCTTATTCTCTTATATTTGCATTGCCTCTTGCCTCTTTCCGCTTTGGTTGAAACTCATCCACTGCCACTGTTTGGCTAGAAAAGATATGTGCGTACTAAATGTTATTAGATATCAGGCGGCCATATGAGTGGCTCGTTGGTCTAGGGGTATGATTTTCGCTTAGGGTGCGAGAGGTCCCGGGTTCAAATCCCGGACGAGCCCAACGATTTTTGTTTTTATTAAAATTTACAACTACGATAATGGATAAACAATAGTATGCGAGAAAATTTGTATATAATTATCGGCACAAGAACCAATTATATTACACTACATCAAGTTATTTTACTTCAGGAAGCACCATATATTAAATATATATTGAACTTGGTCATTTCATTGATCTTTATCTTACCAACAAAGCCTCTTTTAAATTCTACAACCGGAAACTGCAATCACTCAGAGCTCCTCTGCAACCGATAAAAGTGATTTAATGTCAATAAAAGTGAAAAATTCCTTGATGTCCTCATACTATGTATTGTCCATATGTCCACAGTAGAAAATGCTAGCTCAACGATTATTTCACGGAGCTGTATGCATAACTTTCTTAGAAAAATATATTTTATATATTTAAAGCCAAGATAGCAATTGATTGTCACTTGTAGTAGTTACTTTTATATTAAATCTATATTGTACTTTAGTATTTACCTGCTATGGCTTCACATAGCATAAACAATATAATCAACCAAACACCAAGGTAATAAAATGATTAAAGTCATGTTACATTACAGTTTTCCTCGACTAAGGGATTATTTCACAAAAAATCCAATTAATATCAGTAGTTCTTGAGATTATCGCCTTTTAACCACCAACAAACACTTCGGTTTCATAATATTTGTAGAGCAGTGTAGGTGATAAAAAAAAATCTTTAATATTCATTCATTTTAAAGAGCAAACGGCTTTCTCTTACACTGATTTCACGCCCTATTCATGCCCTACTGATAAACACGTTTCGATATTTTCACGACTCTACAAAATACAATAGAATTTTTAAAGGAAATTTATGCAAATTGAATATAATATATTATTCTCTTTACAGCTCTATGGACTTGTCTGTTACTGGCATAAGTTATGTGCCTTGTGTATCGCAAGAGATGATTTCTTGAAATTCCTATGTTTAAACTCCACACAAAGGGACTTGTGAGATACAATTTCTTAGCTATAGAATACATTAGTGCAATTGTCTAATCTACTTATAATTATCATGTATCAAAATCTCAGATATCTCGTGATAATGACTCGTATATATATATATATATATATTATATATATATATATATATATATATATATATATATATATATATATATATATATATATATTATGATGATTATCTATAATATATACTCGTATATATTATATCTAATAATCAATTTACGATTACGAATTTTTTTATCCGTTTACGTAGTTGTAAATTTCAACAAAAACAAAATAGTTGGGCTCGTCCGGGATTTGAACCCGGGACCTCTCGCACCCTAAGCGAAAATCATACCCCTAGACCAACGAGCCGATGTATAGTTGGATGAAATTTAATACTAAATTTCGTAAGAGCTTATGATGTATTACTAAAAATAGTGAAGTACACAAGATAACTAGTATGTTATTTTTTTACTCAGCTGGGCTTTCAGTCATTATAAGACTTATAAAAAGGAAAATAAAAGAGAATATATACCTGTACATGTATATATATATATATATATATATATATATATATATATATATATATATATATATATATATATATATATATATATATATATATATATATATATATATTATATATATATATATATATATATATATATATATATATATATATATATATATATATATATATATATATATATGTATTCAATTTTTTTATATTAGATATCATTATAAGTAGCGCCAGCAAACACCAACGCAATTCAGTTTATAAAATTAATAATCGTGTAAATAAAAAGCTACGGGCGGATCTAATTTCAAATTTACTGTATCTCATACAAATTTATTCTATTATAAAAGAAGAGGTTAAAGAGAGAGACGGTCACAGATTTAAATCATCTTAATAAATAAAGACATAGTCAAGCACTTTATAGTCTGTACACATTTTCACTTTTGACACTTGCAATGGAAAGCCTTTGATTTACAAATTCAGCTTGAGCAAGGCGTCTTCTTTTATAGCCGGCTAGTTCTGAGAAACACTACTTAAGGTAAATTGCTTCTTTGAGAATGTTTATATATACCTTTTAATCACATCATGGTAAAAAAGAAAAGGTAAATAATTATTACATTTACTATCTTTTAGCGGTTTACAAGTTTGTTAACATATAACTTATTTTTTAAATTTTTATCATCTTTGCCATAATGACAAAAAATAATACATATATATCTATACTAATAAATACATATATAGATACATATAAATACATACATATACTTATAAATAAAATTGGAGTGTCTGTTTGTAATATTAAAATAACCGCTATATACTACAATGCATATGAATATATATACGGTATATATACCAAAATAACATTTTATACAATTTCTGTCTGTCTGTTTGATCCGGCTAGTCTCTAAAATGGCTGGACCAATTTTGACAGGACGGGACGGGAGTAACTTAAAAAAAATATGATATTACAGTAAATACGAGTATACTGAACATGTAAAATGTGATTTCGTAAAGCATATGAAAACGAACGCAATTCAGTTTACGTGAGTAGCGTATATAAATAAAAAAATATATAATTATTTGAAACAAAGTTATAATACCACTTATTCATATTGCTTAAATAAAAGAGATTTTCAAAATAAATCTAACGAATAATTAAAATTTATTTAACAATTTATTTAGCACTTATTTTACATACACATGCCCATACACATATTTTATGACATGTATATTATTAAAAAATCCACTGTGGCACAGCGTGTTTAAGCGATAGGTGTGGGTTCGATTGCCATTTGAAGATTGGAGAAATTAATTATTGTCATATACTCACTCTAGTTTGACATAGAGCGCGGCGTTAAGTTGCGTCACACATTTTCCTACGAAAACATGAAGCAGCTTTTTATAATAAATGTATATATTTCAGAAATGCTTTTTATTCGTATTTTACAGGTCTAATAACTAAACAACACAAAGGTTTCATTGAAATCTTTCAAAGTGCATAAATATTTTATTCTGTGTGTACAAATATTCCTTTTACTGTTATATAGATATATATTATATATAGACATAGATATCATATTTAATATTAGTTCAATCAAGTCTGAAATACAAATAACGAGTTTGTTTATTTCTATATGTACATTTCATCTTCAATCAAGCGATAGCAGCGTGTTTGATACGCCGGCGCGGGATGTTTACTTAGTGAACCGGAAGTTACCGTACAAAGTTTTATAGCCGTTTTGATTTGAATTTTTCAATATGTTTTTTTTCTTTCCATTCTTACTGAAAGCTAGCCTTTTGGACTAATCTGTAAGGTGTTGAAGCTCGCAATGTTGCCTATATGGACTCGTAGGAAGTTAGAGAATTCGCTCATTAGCTTCCGGAGTATACGAGACCACCCGTACACTCCGAAAGTAACCTACGTGTCATATTTAGCTTTTTTGGACAGATTAATTTGTATGTATGTATCAGTCACTCTAATAACAGAATAGTGTTTTTAATTTTATAACTTGATTTTTTTTTATATCTGCCTACGTCGCGAAATATGGTAAAAGCTCTTGTATTAAGCATATATTGTGGACCTTCGTGAAGCAGTGATATAGCGTCTGCGCGACATTTCCATTCCCGTTCGGGGAGAATGAATAATTTTAAGTTGCTTCTGCTTTCGATACACTGTAGTTATACTGCTATGTGCGGGTTACGGCAAAAAAGGACCTAAAACTAATAGAAAAATTTAAGCATACATAAAAAAAAGTTGGTTTTCGAATATATTCTTCTTCGAAGTATTCTTTTTTTTTCTTTTATTTTTTATTTGTACAAATTATAAATATAATATAAACAATACAAAAGAGAAAAAATTAAAACATTGTACACAAGGCGATTTTATTGCTTTGTAGCCGTCTCTTCCAGATAACCTTTGGGGTGAAAAGGAACTTATAGAGAACTTTATACTATAGAGAAGTAGGTAGAGTAAGTAAGTAAGTAGGTGAGTAAGTATACTATAACATATTATAAGTAGACAAACAAATAACAAGTATAACAATAATATATATACAAGTCTCAACTATACTGCGAGGGCGTGAACTTTTAACTTTTTAAAATAACCGTCCAATATTTAAATAAAAAAAATGATAGAAAAGAAACTTTCAAAAACTTACAGAAAATATCTATAAATGAAACTCCTTACAGGTGGGTTTAAGAGAGACCCTTTAAAAAGTACATTAAAGCTCACCTTTTCTGTTAGAACCTACCAAATGCCGATTCTGAAATACGTTCTAGAATATAGCAATAAAACTCTACATACAATATCACCAGCAAAAGTTAATCATAAAATGAAACAAAGATCTTCAAAGAAAGTTTTTAAATTAGTATCAACATCTTTTATATTAAAATCAGTACAAGAAATTCTTTTGCTTATCGTACAGAAAGTTTTTTTTTAATATATTTTGGTTATTATTTAAAACACTTTCTTTTTCTCTAATAGCATGATAGGCAAAAATAATCTAGTATTCAGACACTCCGTTCTCCGCTTTCTATGCCTGACTTGAAATACAGGGAAATGGAAATAAATAATATAATAAAAATTTACTACGAAAACCAAACTTTAGGTGCTATATGTACTATAGGGAAAGATACATTTCAGATACATGAATCTATTTATTATTTTATTTTCTTATTTTTATTTATTTTAGAAATAAAGTATAACGATTTCAACGTTAAACAATTCATATAAGTCATAATTTTTTTTTAAATATTTTCCTATACACATTTTCAATTTATTGAAATATTGTTGCACACTATATTACAAAAAGTCTTCATACATGTAAAATTGAAGACTCGAACACAGGGGAGCAGTAAGAGCATGAGTTACGTATAACAGCAAAATTTCACTTTAATCTATTGAAAGATCTCCGCCTGACTAAACATACTATTAACTTAATTCAATTAAAATTTCAGTACTACTACACTAAATTACAGTACTTACAGTGGAACCCCTAAAATGTGCACTTGGCTCACGAATCCCAGGTCTTCGTTCTGCAACCCACTTATATAGGGAATCCATGACATGACTAAGTAGCTTCTCATCTTGGTTTTCTAAAATAAATGTACCAACCGGAGGATGAAAAGACTAGCATTTCAATATTAAAAGGAATCTTACTACCTACTTATTTTAGTTACTTTACCATACTTCCTTGGTGTAGTGTACGCAATTTATTTTTACGTTGAATAATTAAAGCGTGAAGTAAATTGTTCAGAAATTACATACACTAAGAAGTCATGTAAAAAAACTACCTAGGGAGTAGCTAAGATGTCTATAATTGCTATTTACGCTTAAACATTCGTTATATGTTAATTAAAAATTATTAGACGCCTAAATTGTTCAATATTGTACAAAAGATTTTAACTTTGATTTATGACTTCGAGTTACATCCTCGTGTCGAGGAAATAAATAATGGTTTTCTAAATCGTATGGGAGGTATGTTCACTTCGGAGCCACTAAGGAGCAATTTGAAAAAATATTCATGTTTCCGGATTTAAATAAAGGAATTTCTAAGGACTTTTTTTCATATTTCCTTATCTTTTTGCAGCTTCACGATGTATCCCGCATATAGTACGATAGGCAAAGACTGCATTTCCTCGATCAGGCTTATCAAATTATTGAGATTCAAAAGCTATACCCAAAAATAGATATAATCAAAGTTGACTATAAAATGAAACAAAATCTGACAAAGAACCGAGGCTGTACCCCTACAGGATAATTTATTTCTAGTTTTATCACGTGATATGGCAATGGCAAGTGTGTGATGACGCATTTCGCCACTTTTCATCAGCATTGAAAGAATACAGTCCGATTCTTAAGTCACATAGTAGAAGAACACTGTTGCTGTGAGTCTAAAATACCAATCTAGAGTATGTATACTATTTTAAAACATTCTTTCAACCATCAAGACGTAGTCATTAAATAGTCATTTTATTATTTCACCAATAGATTTCATTTAGTCAAGTTTATGACATCAAGGTTGTATATCATCAGATGAAACTAAAAATCAATTATCCTGGACGTGTACAATCTCGATCGTTTCACTTGTCATAGATTAAATAATTTACCGGGAATCCACAATCCGAATGCACTACATATTTTTTTTAGACACGGTTGTGTGAAAAATTGCCGACATACGATAAATTGGGCTTAGAGAAAATTTATTTTTGTGTTAAATATCGTGTTTTTTATAGCTTTTTCTTTACCATTTGTTTCTGGTTTAGTAAAACCAAACAAAAGCTTGACATGAATTTTTAGATATAAATTCAAATATATATATATATATATATATATATATATATATATATATATATATATATATATATATATATATATATATATATATATATATATATATATATATATATATATATATATATATATATATATATATATATATATATATATATATATAATTTAATAATTTCACAATAATAATCCTCATAATTAGTTAAACTTGATCAAGAAAATGAAGTTCTGGACGTTAAGTCCTCTTTGCCTATCGTGACATATGCGGGATACAGCGTGAAGGTAAAAAAGATAAGGAAAGATAAAAAAACATTTTCTCAAGTTTTATTTAAATTGGTCCACAGCGGCTCCGAGTATAAAGTGAATATACTTCCCATATGATTTAGAAAACCATTATTTATTTCCTCGACACGAGGATGTAACTCGAAGTAATAAATCAAAGTTATAATCTTTTGTACAATATTTAACAACTTAGGCGTCCAATAAATATTAATTTACATATAAAGAATGCTTAAGCGTAAATAATAACTTTAGTACTTTTTACACAGTGAATGGTTTGTTGACAGGATTTTTTAGTTAATTTAATTTCTGATAAGAATACAATTCACTTACATGCGACTATCACACTTAATAAATAGTAAAAATAAGTTGGGTACATAAACCAAGGAAGTATGTTAAAGTGACTAAAATAAGTTGGTAGTAGGTTCCTTTTAAAATTGAAATGCTATTCTTTTCATTTTCCTGTTCGTAAATTATTACATTTTTTTTCATTTTAGAAATGCAAAATAAGAGCTACTTAACATGCCATGAATTCACTGTATGAGGTTGCAGAGCGAGGACCCGGGATTCATGACCCTAGTGCAGGTGTAAGGGGGTCCTTATGAAATGTGGATAAACGCACAAACTGGTAATAGTTAGGTAGGTAGTCTGAGCTCTCTATCTTATTTAGAGTTTGGCTCTCTAATTTGATGAAATATTTAAATTGCCTAAAAATCAGTTACGTTAGTCTGTATGTGTACAGCCTCGAACGTTTAATTAAATGCTAATTTTGAAAACCTTTTTTGTCAGATTCGTTTAATTTTTAGTTAGCTTTGGTTAGTGATATATATATATATATATATATATATATATATATATATATATATATATATATATATATATATATATATATATATATATATATATATATATATATATATATATATATATATATATATATGGTATATATATATATATATATATATATATATATATATATATATATATATATATATATATATATATATATATATATATATATGTATATATATATATATATATATATATATATATATATATATATATATATATATATATATATATATATATATATATATATATATATATATATATATATATATATATATATATCACTAACCAAAGCTAACTAAAAATTAAACGAATCTGACAAAAAAGGTTTTCAAAATTAGCATTTAATTAAACGTTCGAGGCTGTACACATACAGACTAACGTAACTGATTTTTAGGCAATTTAAATATTTCATCAAATTAGAGAGCCAAACTCTAAATAAGATAGAGAGCTCAGACTACCTACCTAACTATTACCAGTTTGTGCGTTTATCCACATTTCATAAGGACCCCCTTACACCTGCACTAGGGTCATGAATCCCGGGTCCTCGCTCTGCAACCTCATACAGTGAATTCATGGCATGTTAAGTAGCTCTTATTTTGCATTTCTAAAATGAAAAAAAATGTAATAATTTACGAACAGGAAAATGAAAAGAATAGCATTTCAATTTTAAAAGGAACCTACTACCAACTTATTTTAGTCACTTTAACATACTTCCTTGGTTTATGTACCCAACTTATTTTTACTATTTATTAAGTGTGATAGTCGCATGTAAGTGAATTGTATTCTTATCAAAAATAAATTAACTAAAAAATCCTGTCAACAAACCATTCACTGTGTAAAAAGTACTAAAGTTATTATTTACGCTTAAGCATTCTTTATATGTAAATTAATATTTATTGGACGCCTAAGTTGTTAAATATTGTACAAAAGATTATAACTTTGATTTATTACTTCGAGTTACATCCTCGTGTCGAGGAAATAAATAATGGTTTTCTAAATTATATGGGAAGTATATTCACTTTATACTCGGAGCCGCTGTGGACCAATTTAAATAAAACTTGAGAAAATGTTTTTTTATCTTTCCTTATCTTTTTTACCTTCACGCTGTATCCCGCATATGTCACGATAGGCAAAGAGGACTTAACGTCCAGAACTTCATTTTCTTGATCAAGTTTAACTAATTATTAGGATTATTATTGTGAAATTATTAAATTATATATATATATATATATATATATATATATATATATATATATATATATATATATATATATATATATATATATATATATATATATATATATATATATATATATATATATATATATTTGAATTTATATCTAAAATTCATGTCAAGCTTTTGTTTGGTTTTACTAAACCAGAAACAAATGGTAAAGAAAAAGCTATAAAAAACACGATATTTAACACAAAAATAAATTTTATCTAAGCCCAATTTATCGTATGTCGGCAATTTTTCACACAACCGTGTATATATATATATATATATATATATATATATATATATATATATATATATATATATATATATAAGTATATATAATATTTTATGTATATACATATATTTATTGAAATAGATAAATAGCAATGTATAAAGTATTACAGATAATTTAAATTTTATAAACAAACAAGTCTGAACAAAAGTCAAATTACAGTTTAATAGTTTTAACTTTGGATCTCTGAAGACCATCATAAGTTGCAGAATAGAGCTTAGTACCGAGTATATTAATTTAAAGTACACAATAGCTACTTAATTTCTTTTATATGGTTCTATATTGCACAAAATTATTTACTTATAATATTTTATAAAAACATGACATCTATACAGATAGATTTGTTCTCAATAGAAATATTTTCTTTCGTTTTATTTATTTTGAACATTGTGCATGTTCTGTGAAAGATAGTATATAAATATGCTCACTATTTTCTATACGTTTTATTAAGATCTATTATATATTGGAAATTAGTATTAAAGTAAGCGAAATTCTATTGAACTCAATATGAAAATTGATTAAACTATATATCTATTTTAGTTAAGTAACTGAATTAAGAGACTGAGACACTAAAAATACACAGTATGCTTAAAATTCTTATACTCTCAATACAAAAAATAAAATTTAAAGTAAAAATCCACAAATCCCATTCGCTTCATCAAACAAACATGCCAACTGATTTAAACCAGCATCCGGTTCCAGGGGATCTGTCAACCACATAAAGCCGTATTAGTGCGATTCACGTACCAACGCCGACATTTTTCAACTGTACTGACATTTAAATATTTTCACTATTCGAAATAACGTGTAATTAATTATATATTGAGATAGTATTTTTTTTATTATTTTACAAAAAAAAATAGGCTAAATGTAGCCAATGTATGAAATAGGTCAAAAATGAATAAATTGTGTTCAAGCTCTCGGCTATTTCTAGTTACAGTGTAAGAAATGAAAAAAGATGAAAAAAAAATAATCTCTAAGTTCATAAATTACGTCACTATACTTGTGTTGCTTTTTAAATTATAATATAAGCTGCACCAAAGCTCCTTTGTGAAGAACATTTTCCTGGACTTCGAGAAATTTAAAATATACTGTGGAAACGATTTCAAATTGTACAAAGCAAAAATATTATACGTCGGACACTCAGTATTTTTATAACTTGGGTATACAATTTTATTCTATGATATTCTTTAACTCAACCTGATTTCGAGATTAGACTTGATTTGTATCGTATAATATCGCGTAGTTTTGTTTGCTAATTTATGTTAATTATGTCAAATTTAATAACGAAAAAAAAAATTATATTTGTAATTAATACATAAATACTATAGAAATATGCGCAATATGGTAGAGTGGAATGTTATTGAAAAGAACCCAATGGTTATAGATACCTACTATTATAGTAATAAAATACAATATTGGAAAAATAGAACAAAACATTAAATACAATTACTTAAAACACAATTTATTTTGCCTCCCTTTATTTAGCCTGACAGTGTATATAGATTACTAACTTTATTTTTCAATACTTATACCTTTATACGTTTATCGTTCCGGTGCTTATAAAAACTGATTACAGCTTTTATTTACTTAAGCTTAAGTGCTTAAATATTTTCTATTTATTATTATTAAATAATATTATTTTTGTATTTTTGACTTTAAAATATCCACAAGTGATAGTTATTTATTCACAAGTTATTATAAGAAAAACAAAACATATACAAAAAATAGTTATTTAAAATAACTTATAAAATTAAATTTTAATATTTTTAAGACAGACGTCAAGCTTATGTTCGCCATATAACGATTTTTAGCTATTGGTACATTTACATTTGGTATACTGATACATCAGTCGCAATATATTAGTTGTAAAGGTTCAATTACTACTTCCTTCTGGTTCTTGGGCTGCATCAATCTCAAAAGATCGTCTCACTCACTCTCTTATGAATTTTCTGAGCGTTTCTGCAATAATAATATAAATTAAATTGTGTAAAAAAAACCCATAACAATACAAATAATTTATAAAACTTTTTTAAAAAAAACCACGTCAGCGACAGAAGCCGATAGAGATTACTAGAATTTCGCAGAATTATGATCACAATAGTTAACTTCTTTTGAACACTGCGTTGTTATCACTCACTTTCGCTACTGGAAAGTAGCCTTTCCTGATATTGCGTGCTGAGTCGTGGAACACAACGCCGCGCTTTGTCTTGCCAGGGCGAGTAATATGAAGCAATTCAATTACAAAACCGTCACGTCACTCAGATGGTGTGGCCCAGCAGCAACCTACCTTAGTAATATAATCTGTCACACACACACACACACACACACACACATAAGAGAACATAAGAACACATAACATATATTATATATGTAAACTTAACATATACCGTACATATAAAAAACCTCTTCATTATTCATCGCGCATCTTTTGTCTATAACGATATATTGCAGATAAAATAATGGATTGATAGGTCACGGAGTGCGTCTCGTTATTTCCCAGGGAATCCATTTGCAAGTGATGTACGACATAATATCGAAGAGTGAGTACGCCATAAATGTACAACGTATACTGTAGTATCTGATGTCGCAATTTTGATTTATAAGTAATAAAATACTTATAATTTACAAAAAAAAAAGAATTACGCAGTATAATAAGTAAGTATATCAATAAATTCCGTTCTGCATTTTATGCTAAAATTAAAAAAAAAAAGTCTGTAAGTGATCAATTAGTTTTTAAATTACTTGTATTTAAAAAAATGCTTCAGTCCAATTATTATTAATATCGGTAAAGTAATGGTTAGCTTGAATGGCTTAAAATCTTGGAAATATGCCAAAATTCAAATTTGAAGTATATCTGGTGTAGTTTTGCCTATCCAGTCTAAAATCTAGATATTCGAAATGAGATACGAAATGATGATAAAAACTTTTAACATTATCTGCCTGTTCGTATTATCGTATAGTATGGTAAAAGCCCATATAATCAATTTAAAGGTTAGAAACGTCTGACTGTATTTGCAAATTTTTGAGTTTAGTTCCCACTGAGAGAAACTAATTATTTTAATATTATTTCTCTATTTTGAAGGCAAAGTGTGGCGTTTACTTCCTCAACTCGACACATAATATCTCTAAACCTGGGTAGAAAGTGTGGAAATAAAGTATTTTAACACTAGGTCCCCTATCTCTAGCTAGCTATATAGCAGGTTATATTCGAAATATCGCGTGACAAAAAATATTATAAATTATAACACTTTACTTATACGTACATAGCTAAGCTTATCAAACTCTCCATATACGTACATCACATGTATGTATATGTATATAATATATTGGAATATGTAGTATTAGCCACTGACATCTATCAATCAATATACATAAAACTTTTCTGTTACTGACTGCTGACTGACTGACTGACTGATAGACAACGCATAGGTGAAACTACTGAGCGTAGATACTTGCAATTTGGCATGTAAGGTCATTGGTGAGTGAAAGGGAGCACCAAGTGAGGATTTCCCGAAATTCCAACGGGAACAGGGTAAAGCATATTTATTATATCGTGTTCACATTTCCTTTACTTTTTATTTATAGCTTAAACATTACTAAAATAAATAAAGGATAATATTAACATTTACTTACTATAAGGTACATATAGCAGTTAACCATTAATATAAAAAAAATAATGGAGTTTTAGTTATTAGAGTAAGCCTAATTGTATGCGATCCTTGGTTGAGATAAAAACCCGTTCGGATATTTTTTTGCCGAAAATTCTGTGAGATTCTGGAAGCAAGGAATTCTGAAGCTGCATGAAAGATGGTGAAAGGCTGTGGAATAGTATGATACCATTATAATTTCATAGTATACCCATATTTAAATGAGATCCGTTTGATCCGTTTTTTTTTAAATCAGCATGACCTTTCCGGAAAGAACCATGTGATATAACACTAGAAGAAATATACAAATACGACTAGTTAGCATATACGTATAATTATATTATAATACGTTCCTTTTTTCAAAATTCTATTTACAATTTTTTAAGTCTATTGAGATTTTTTTTTAATTGATGAACTTTTAATAAGCACAAAGCTACTATCTGTCCAAGAAGGCAGTTCTGCTGAGAGGAGCCGACAAGAAACACGAGAGTTGCGCTTTTCTGTATAAAATTTATAATATTATTATTTAGTAATAATAATTTAATGATACTTACCTGCATGAAATTCGAATGATCTCACAATTATATCATTTAGAAATTAGCAATTAACATTATTTTGATAGTTACTTTATATTTCAGAAGTGTATAAAAGATATATAAAATTTTACCGTTCCTGAGTGATTGACTGACATACAACGTACATAACGTAGGCGTAGAAGGTTTACGTCTCAAGCTTACGTCTCAACTTGAGAATTTGGCATATAGGTGCCGTGAGTAGATTTTTGATCTCCCTTATAATATCATGGCTTTGGCTTGGTTTCTCAAAATTCATACGAAAAAGACGTATAACGTAATTTTATTGCAATTTAAAAACATAAGAAAGTAAATTAGCTTAGTAAATCTTATTTGAAATGGGGAAAGACACGATTTTATTAAACGCTAGGAAGATACCGACAATTTGAAATATTGCATTTCCTAAGAATCCAGCTTGAGGTGGAAAAATTGCATTCCTTCAAACGTTTTCAAATATCATTGTTATTGAAGTTACGAGTTGCTCTTTTCAGCTGCAGATCAAACGAATCTCTTGTAAATTTGCAATTATTAAAGGGTAAACGTGATGTTTGTGAGCTCAATCCCCAGCAGGGAAAAGAATAATTAAATTATATATATATAGTATATAATAATTAGTTATAAAATATAATAATTACTTAATAGTTTAAGCTTTAAGTTTTTCATAATACATAATAGTTTAAGCTGTTCTGGAACGACAAAGGGTTTCGCTAAGTTCTGATACTCTGTGTGTCCGATGTAGAGTATGGAATATCGTTACACTAGTATCTCTCTGCCTACCCTACTATATGTGAGATAAAGCCTCCTTGAAACTTACTGAGCATTATCAAACGTGCCAGTTTTAACTTATTTTTTAAATAGTTCAACAAAAACTGGTACATATGTACGTATTTTGATATCGTATTCCTAAAACAAAGTTACATGCTAAGAAACAAGTTAATTTTACATGCATCTGTAGAATAAATCCAGAATTCCATATTATGTAAGTAGTGTTACGTAAAGAAAAGTTTTAAGAACTAAAACACACATTTGATTTGACTATTTACTATTGCTAATGAACTTTATTTAAGCAGCTGTTTAAATAATCTGGTGTACGAGGATTCACGTTACATGTATAGTGCAGCAACTCTTGGAGTATTATTAAATATTGTTTTATAGTTTATATTATTTTTAAGAGGCCATCGTGGTACAGTGGGACAGCATCAAGCTGTCAACATTTATTGATGGTTCGATCCTCTAGGGGAAATAAATTATTTTAAATTCCATGGTCTGGTAAGGCATAGAATACGGCGTTGCGGAGAATGTGAAACAGTGTTTTAACATTATGTTGTCTTTGCAAACCGTCTTAAATACGTGAAGCAAACATCTAACTATATATATATATATATATATATATATATATATATATATATATATATATATATATATATATATATATATATATATATATATATATATATATATATATATATATATATATATATATATATATATATATATATATATATATATATATATATATATATATATATATATACATTGCAATCTACACTTAATAGAATAAATTTTAAAAAATAACATTTATTCACTCAATTGTTTACTTTATTCGTAATTAGATTTATCGGATAAACGGCTAAAAAAAATTTTTACTCAAATACTCTATTTCGACATACAATTCTATTCTAGCTTCGGATGGTTTGTGGTCTTCCACTCCTTTCCCCAGTTAACTGAATGGACCATCTCTCATAATACAAATGTACATTACATTTATATCTAAATCCAACGCAACCTAGTCTTCAATGGGTTACTCTGAATACGTTATGAAGCTATTGTTCAATTAGACTCTACTCTAGCTCTGGATGAACAAATTTACGAGATTAAAGTGATCGTAGTAAGCCTTTTCGTAATTTCAACCATATATTTTTAGAATTAGATAATTTAACTATTTGAAATGCTTTAAAATTTAGAAAGAGCACATATAATCATATAATATGTGTATATGATTTGTAATTAATAATATTAATTATAATTTTTGACTCTGTTAACGTATAAAAATCCAAAATGTTGTTTCCTGCTAGGAAGAAAGTTTGAAGCTTAAAAAAGTGCCTTTTTCTGTGAATAGACTAAGGTATATTAAATACCAACATATATAATAAAGAAACTTTACACCACGTTATTTAAGTAAAAAACCATTGATTTTAGGTTTTCCTTGAAAATATACATTTTTTTCATACAAAACGCATTTTCTACTTATAAGTAATAGGTAACTGCGATAAAGGTATTTAAATTATAGAGCTCGTAACATTAACTCTGTTGGAATTTGAAACATTTTGCTGAGTATTCTGAAACGTTAGTGTAAATTAAACTCCAGTTTGATATAACTAGAATTAACAGGATATTTATACTTCTTTTAGTGATATTAAATGGGTACATTTTATTAACATTTAAAAATCAATAAACGTATAAGGAACTATATGTGACTGACATAACCTTAATCAAGATCACTAAGATTTTAAAGATAAGAACACAATTTTTGAAAATAAATGGAGGGTAAAGAGTATAATAGGGGGTGTTAGTTTGTATGAAACATCACTGTTTTCAAAAATAGAAACGTTTAATTTGGAATTTACATATCTACTAAAAAAAAACTACTAAAAAAATTTTGAGGAAATATATCATTGGAAAATTGGAAATCAAACGGGAAATGCCACGTGAAGTTATCTAGTATAAAGTATTATAAACGTTCGATATATTTATAACATAATTGCCTATAGAGACATTAAATAGTCAGTCAATTACTCCTTTACCTTAACCGGCTGTACCTTAAATAAATATTTTTTTTATAAACACAAACGATTATTTTTATACAAACTATAATATTTATTCACATATTACTTTTCAACGAATCAAGTGTAAAATCATAAAATAAATAATTAAAATAATAATATTTTTTTCAGCTTTAAATTTACTTTCTTCGCAGGGTAGACTGTGAAAATCTAGTGTATAAGCTTTTTGTTTTTAGATTGTCACCCAAATTTAACCATTGCGTGTTGAGTCATAGTTGAGTGGGCATTTCCCAGCGGAAAAAAAAAATAGTTGAGTGAAACTCAACACCGAACCGTTTTCTTTTTTTTATTTTATTTTTTTTAATATTTAAACAGTAAATGCTGCAACAAAAGTAGCCTAATATTAAAACTTATTGGAACTTAATAGAACTCGTACTAAATAAAAAAGGGAATATAATACGAATATTACATTCAAATATCCAGGATTAAAGAAATCAAATAAATCACTCAAACTCAATCTGTTTTAAATTAGAATACCAAATTACAGTCTACATCGCTGACTGTCAAAAAGAGAAGGTGTACCTTTACGAGTATTTCTATTGAATATTTTATATTAATACGAGCACATTGTCGGGTTAAGAGACGGACGGTTAATTGACTTCTCTGGAAGGTACTTTATTTGTATTCTGGAGTTGTTTGGAGCTTGTATTATGTATGTTCATATGTAAAGTGGTTTTTGAAGAGAGTGGTTGTGGGGTCGATTTCCATAAATTTATATAATTATTTTCGTTTTCTAGTAAAATAAGATATCTAGAAAAATGGGTGGAAAATAGAAGACGGAGTGTCTTAGCACTATGTTTTTTACTAAGTTAGTTAGCACAGTAGTTAGTATTTAATTTGAAGCTCTTTTTGACTTTACAAAAGATTCATTTAAGATTAAGATTGTAAAATGATCGAAGCCCTCGTGGCATAGCGGGATCTTATCGAACTATAAATTCGATTATAATGCGTTCGATTCCCACTCGAGGAATCAATCTAATGTCATTTCATCGTTCTGGTAAGACGAAGCGCTCCGCCCCTTAATATGGCCAACCGAGTCATGTCTTAGCACTGAGCTTCCTCTTCATTTTAATGACGTAACAAAAAATCCCGGACACAAAAAAACATTGGGCAAGTACTTTCTCATTAGTGCATAGTTTGTGTTAATTAAAGGACGAATGCGGACGGTGTAATTCCAAAAGGGTTGTGTATTTAAACAAATGTTGTGTATTTCGGTCTAAATTACCATATTGTTAGATGCCTCTCTAACTTTGGAATGTTTGTTCTTGTTGTTAGTCATAAACGATATTATAAAAAGTTTTTATTATCTAATTAATTGCAGTTAAGTTAATCTTTACTAATTATTCTTTGTGCCTTTATCACAGCAGTGTTAATATAATATTTATATCATATATTCTACGTAAATCCGAATTTATTTCAGTTGATATTAATTGAAAGTACCCAGGCATATTTAAAAAAGTTATACTAATAAATAAATAATAATAATTTTCCTAAAATGACTGCGTAATATAAAAAGTAGGTGGAAAGTTAAGAATGGAGATGTGTTTCACTATTTCTCTCTGGTTCATTCTGGTTCATTCAAAGCGTTGACAAAAATAAAAAAGAAGACAAAACTAAGACAAAGATAAAAAGCCAATGACGCCTTTCAAATTATATTTTTAAAGTGAAATGTGACACGAACGATGGAACGTTTCTACAGTGGCGAAGTGTCCATATAACACGATTTCCATCGGGTTACCTTTTTGTGAATCTTATAAATACACTTATAAATACTAAATAATAATCAATTATTAACTAAACCATAAAAATTAAAACAAAATTATAATTTGTATAAATTTTCGACATTTTATTATTTTAATTACAATTACATTGAATAAATTCGTAAAAAATTATCTTCCTTTTTCTCTCTCTTCTCTCCCTCTAAATCTCAGAAATCTGAAACTTTAGACTAATATAATATAAACGAGATTTAAATTGATTTAATTTGATTTTAGAGAGATTTAATTTTGTACTTTTGTTTGTGTTTTTTTTTATTTCATTAGTGTTTTTTTCTAGCTTCACGTTTTATCCCTTATATAGCAGTGTAGACAGACAGACATTGGATACTGAGTGGCGGAGCTCAACGCCGCGTCTACTTCACCAGTAGCAAAATATATAATAGACTAAATTTAACAAAATAATTATGTTACAATATGTATTAGCGTAGTCACACGAATATCGTCTAAATGAGTTATTTGGCGAAGCTATTAAAACGGCAATGAATTTTAAATGTTTCAATTTACAACTTAATTTGGATCCTTCAAAACACTAGAGAGTTAGAGATTAGATACAATATTTGCGATGATTGGATTTTATTTTATTAAAGTAAAATTAAGCAGAGGCTGTCGTGGCGCAGCGGCACGGTATCTGAATGTAAATACGACGGTTATAGGTTCGATTCCCATAAAGGGGAATCAATTATTTCATTTCGTCTTATGGTAAAGTTATGGGATGACAAGGAGTATCTTAACACTAGGTTCCCTCTTATTACCCTCATTTTACCCTATCTACAGGAAAAAGCTTAAAGCTTACTCGTCATAGTAGAGTAGACAAAGGGAACCTACTTCCTACGAATTTTCAAGACCTTGTGAGCTTATTGGCGCTACTCAAACCTACGCTAGATCTATAGTAGGGAAATGAAATAATTAATATATTCTCCTACAAATTTGAATATACGTACATTTATAAGTAAATTTTATTAGTAAATCTTATTTCGTTACATTTAAGTTATAGAATAATTGCGAAAATTTTGGTATAAATTGACTAAATTGTAAATAAAAATTAAATTTATTAAACAAATTTAAAGTAATATATGTATTTCAAATTATATATTATATTATTTAATTTACTGTATTGCAACGTTGACTTAACACACATTGCTTCGAATTTAGAGAAAGCAGAGTTCCTCTCTGCCTGCCAATTGGTTCCAGGTTTCTCTCCGTCTATCCTTTCATATGTGGAATAAAACGTGAAGCTAAAAATTAAATATTCATACTTTTTCACTTTTAACCTACTTTAGATGAGTGACTTTGACTCCTCCGAAATCTATAATAACTATAACTATCGCCTTTTTTTATTATTATTTTTTCTTTACTTTTTTATTGAGGATTCTTAAAGCGTAATTCTCTTACATCAATTTCGAAATATTTATAGTATTAAACTATAAATACCATTTCCATGACATATGCCATCCTACTTGTTAGCAAACTGACATGGGTCGTGTCATAATCTTATAGGAGTCAAAGCTTATGCGACACTAAGGTTCATCGTGGTCATAGATTTTCGAACAAAAAAATGATTTTAAGCTCGTGCTTATAATCTATATGACTATAACAATATTAATTTTGTAAGGAAAGATTAGAATATTTGTCGTTTATGGACTTAATGGAGAAATTTTTGTCGAAATAATATGGAGTCTATGATAAAGAAATAGTAATAATTTCGGTAAAAGTATTTATAATTATTTTATTAAAAAGAAGAATATTAAAATATTTGGATTATAAAGCGCTAATTTTAAATATTAGTAAAATGTATCAACTTCGCACTAAAGAAATGTACCTTTTATCGCAAAATGATAACATAATTGTAGCAAAGTTAAGTCAAATTTAAAGAATCGCCGTCGTTGCGTAGTTGGGTAGTGTCTGCCTTTAAATCCGGTGATTGTGGATTCAATTTTCAAGAAGGGTAAGTGTAGGGAGTAAGGCATAGTGTGGCGTTGAGTTCCGCCACTCAACATGCAATATCTGGAATTTGGGCGGAAAGTTAAGAACTGAATGTCCTGATGTTAAAGTTTCAATGCCCGTCCAGCTATATGACAAATTGACAAGCTAGGAAATAATATTCCTAAAATGAAAATAAAACTTTAATAAACGAATCTTATGTTATTTGTGTTGATAAATATAAAGAAAACAAATCAAAATATATAAAATATTTTTTGTGCCCGAAAATATTATAATAAATAATGTAGTAGTATATTTTTTGATATAGTGACTTTATATATCTGTGGCTATTCAATTTGTCATCTTACTTTTATATGGCAATGTACCAATGAAGATCAATGGTGTTGGCGAGTGTCAGCGTGACATATGTCATCTGACAGCAGCTGTCAATTTGACACGGGTCGCGTCATAATCCGGTTTTGGAGTCGAGGCTTTATTGCGTATTTGTCTCTAAGAGTTTAGCTGACTTTTACAAATAGCTTTTATATAAAATATAGAAGTATTAATTATGTGGGTATACTAAAATAGAACAAAGTACTGTCATCAAATACCGATCTATAGATAGCCAGATTATATCCAACTTTAGGTAAAAACATTGAAAGTATCATTTAAGTGACAAAGGATTTAATTTTTAAATTTTTTTAATAGTTCTCAAAGAAACAAATTAAGGTTTAATTGCTTACGAAATTAAATATGAAACTTTAATATTTTAAAATAATCACAGAAAATTTCAAATTGAATGAAATACTATAATGAAATAGTATTAAAATTTGATATCGCCTTTATCTTTTTAATTATAGTAGCTGAACAGGCTTATGGCAATTGTTTTATAATAAAAATGCAAATAAATTTATTGAATTCAAAATTATTAAAGAAATTGTAAATAAATTTACATTTGGACAATAAGCCTCTAGGTTTATTACTGATAAAAAATATTTAAAATACGTTCGAATAATATTTTAGACTTACTTACTTAGACTTTTACACAAGAAAAGGAATCTTGACAACGATGAGTCCTGCTCACTTAGCGTCGTCCTGTTCATAGTCAGTAACCTTTAGTCACAAACCTTTCGCCTCAGTATAAAATTATTAGAAATTTAAATAAATCGTGGTCAAGTTTCGCCATTCAACAAGGCAGAAAGCAGCAAACGGAGTGTCTTAACACTAAGTTGTCTGTATGCGGAAAATAGCGTGAAGCGTCAAAAATAAAACATACCACAATATAAACAAAAACATATTGCAAGAACAGCTTCACGCGTTTTTGACCAGAGCGAGAAAATTATATAATTTACTACCTGGAGCGGGAATCGAATTACAGTCAAACTGTATACCACTGCGCCACGACACGCACAAAACAGTAAACCAATTAGATTAAGTCTCAGAACCTATAAAATGAAACTTCCAAAGTGATTACTGTACAATTGGACATAATGACGAATGCTAAAATCTGGGGAGAATAACAAAAAAAAAAAGGAGAGCTTTTTTCTGCCACTCCGGAGAAACACTTAGTCGTAACGGCTCGCCCTCGGGGAGCGAACGCACAATTTTCTTAAATGCCCAGCAATTCGTAAAACCGTCGTGAACAATTCAGTAAATGTTACTAATCACGTCGTTCAAGAAATTACATTTACAATACAAAAAAAATTATAAGCGTAAGCTTTTGAGAGTTATATACGTTTTATGCTTGGACCTATTATGGGTTTTTGTTTTATAATGTTAAGGCCGTCCTTGTGTGGAGGCACAGCGTCTGCTTGCAAACGCGATGGTTGAGGGTTCGATTTGATGTATATATATATGTGTACGTATATATATTCGTATATATATATATATATATATATATATATATATATATATATATATATATATATATATATATATATACATTATACATATTAATAATGTTCTAGAGTCTAGACTACTAATCCAAATGCCAATAAGCAATGTAAATAATATTTAAAAGACTTTAACCATATCTAAGATGTGATAATAATATTAGTAGAAGTAGTTAAAATTGTATTAAAAATATAAATTAACACACAAGTAATGAAACAAGTTACGGATGCAGAATCAGTTAAACTACTGTAGTCTACCGCCGTAAATTTTCTTATCAAATTTCATCATGGGATTCTAACTATTGGCATTTTTTATATCTTTATTCTTCAAAACTTTTTTTATACAAATGTAGGTATAGGGAACTCAGTATTAAGTTTTTTGACTCCGGCCGGAACGAGCGGAATTCAACGCCGCGCTTTGTCTTGTTAACAGAGATGGAAAATGAAAATAACTCATTCTCCAGATATGCAGCCAGGCGCTGTCTCTCGAGGGCAATACCTTATATATACATTATATATAATATTTATAACATATAAATTTAACATATAAATTCAAATTGGATTTATAAAAACATGGATGGAATTTTTTAATGCAATAAAAACTACTGTTAGTTGAGTATTGTATTCAATCGAATCGAATCGAATTATTGCTAATTAATTTTAAAAAGAAACTAATTTAAAAAAGGGTTCTTGAATCTCCTACACACAAAGCATTCTCTTCCTCATATTGATTATAATAATAATAATAATAATGAGAAAATACGTAAATAGAGTTAAAGTTGGATATTAAAAAAGTATGGAACATGGACAGTGCTATAATAATTCCTATAGTAATATCAGTCCCGCATATTTTGTTAAATTCTGTAAATATTCTTAGATTATCTAAATATATAATGAGTTCTTTGGCTTTCGTGATATTTATACATTTTAAATAAACAGTTAAACCGGATTAGTCGCTCATATTGACGTTATTTTTGGAAACCCGACGTTTCGAACACTTTGCAGTAATTCGTGGTCCTGAGTCACGGGTAGACTAAGGTGGCATTCTTCTGTCAGTTGATATAATTATTATATCAAACTGCCACCAACGGTTTCTGAGTTGCCTCGCCTACTGTCCTGATTCCTGCAGAATGAGCTGACTGTATCCTGCCCTTTGGTGTGGTGGGTTCGGGTCCCAGATGGTAGAAAACGTCTAACCGTCTTCCCTATTGGCATTGAGATATTTTTGTATTTCAATAGCCTCGCAGATCATTCTGGGGTTATATCTGTTTCTGTGAATGATTGAGTTTGTTCATTGAGCGCTCACACACAGCATACTTCAATATACGCCCATTATTGACATTTGGGATTTGTTTTTTTATCCTAACACCGACAGTCTACCCGGCACCGGCTTTGGCTACTGCAAAGTGTTTGAAACAAAGTGTTGAACTGTTTTATTTCTATTTATACTTACTTGACCCTTCAAAAAGCAGCTATTGTAAATAAATATAAGACTGTGAGAATATTTTTACACTTGGGTTCAGACAGTGATGCAAGTTACAAACTAAACCAAACCAGACCTGATCCAGCACTTGGTACATACCACAGCTGGTTCAAACTACCAGATGTAACCTGAGATATGTAACCTATAAAAACACAATAATATTGATAATAACATATAAATTTAATTATAATTCATACATAATATGTACATCAATATAATTATATAATTCATAATGTATATATTTAGAAAAAAATATTATTTAATATAATTATCTTTCTTCAAATTCAAATTATGTAATAGGTTAGAACATCAATGTAAAAAAAAGTCGATGCAATTTTTATCTTGCTTCACGAGTCAAACAGTGTTATAGCAAAAGTTCCTCCCCTGGGCTATAGTTTCAATTATAGCCTTCACATTTTCATGTAAAGGAATTTCATCGTTCATATAATTAGGTTAGCCATTACACTTGTACCTTATATCTTAAGTTTAAATGCCATAATTGCTCGCCCGTTGCTATGTAACATGAGCTTTGTTCACTTGAAAATTCTAAGCTTTGTCTAATGTTGATGATATGTATTCATTAGCTGGGCAAGCGACCTAATTTTACTTTCAATGTATGAAACTTACATTCTTTATATATGTCCAATTATATATTTTTTTAACATATATGTATATAGATTTTCTATATAGTAATTTGGGGAGAGAGCAAAATACACATATTTTTATTACTATATTACATTACTTTTCAAAAGGAGGCAGACAGAATAAATAAATTCTGAATTTTGGGCAGAAAACGGAGAAAATAATGTCTCGAAACACACACACACACACACACACACACACACACACACACACACACCCACAGATATGATATTCTAATATTTATCAATAATTGACATTTTTTTTATTTCACACTGTATCCCATATATTGTAGAGTAAGCAGAGTGTTAAGACACTCTGTTCCCAGTTTTCTGTCCGAGCCAACGTCGCGTATTGTCTTGTAACCAGAGCGAGGAAATAGAAATAATTACCTCTCATGGGAATCGAACCCACAATCGTCGCGTACAGTCAGACGTAGTTTCGCTGCGCCTTGACAGCCTCAAATACTTTATTCAATAATATACTTATTTATTAAATAATATATATCAAATACTTTACTAAATACCTCAATTACCCACCAAACTCAACATAACCATGTGTTCCAACAAAAAGAAACATAGGTGTATTGTTCTTTTTTAGACTTTAAAGAAATAAAAATATGTAATAATATTTATACAAAGCAACCAATTTTAATATATCTGCTGTTATTACACACTATGGAAAGGAAAATATTTACAAAATAATACAAAATTTGGACGTAAACTTGATCGAACCCACGCTCATACATTACCTCTAAGCCAATAGCTACAAATCCTTATCTACATCGGAATTCTTATGTTAACAACAAAAATAAGTTGTAGCAAGACAATCTAACTTCACTAAACATTGTGTCGAACAGATTTCTTCGTACACGAAGTCCTATATAAACTGAGATTAGTGCTTAGAAGCTAACTCGATCGTGAATTAAATATACAACGACCTAGAAATCGTTGAATTAGAAATGGAACATGTTAAACTGTTAACTTTGGGTGGAACAAATTGTATGGATCTTACAACTTGAATATCAATTGAAAGGGAATTTATTGTTGAAAAATATATTACTTTCAAGCTCGTATATAGCCATGTGAAGAGCCTCGATACACCGAGAATCGGAATAGAAATCGATTTTTATATCATGAAATAATGCAGGACGTATATTTAAGGGTTAGATTGAATTTGGTTTTATGTGAAACAATAGAAGCAAGTAATATATATAAATATATATATATATATATATATATATATATATATATATATATATATATATATATATATATATATATATATATATATATATATATATATATATATATATATATATATATATATATATATATATATATATATATATATATCTTTTATATTAATAGATATTTGATTTATTTATTACTATTTATTTAATTCATTCAATTATTACTTATTCGGTTTAGTGACTTATGACACGTTAGCCGCTGTATCCTTTCACAACGGCCACAGCCCTCATTGTAGTCTAAATTGTAAATATTACGTTATCATCGCTATTATTCCATTTATATGCAAAATTGCAATATTACATATTTCTGCATTTAACAATATTTTCCAAATTTATTTAAATTGATCTCGCAAAAGATATAATTAAGCGATTTATTTTATATATTATGTAAAGTTATTAAATTGTAAATCGTACGATGAAGGCCGAAGGCTCGTACTAATCGAGCTAATCGGCTTATTCGCTATGAGAAAATACGACCGGTTCAGATCCAACATGTGGAAGGAAAAGTTGAACCCTAAATTTTGCTTAGCAGAACCCATATTGGGTCGATCTTGTAATTTATAACTTTTGCTAATGTGTACCAGATATTGGTGGGGTCTACGTTTTTCAATAATTTCTAGAATATGAGAAAATTTATAACTTTTTACTCGAGTCATAATATTTTATACATACATTTGTACAGCAAGTGCTTTCACTCTGTTCTTACCTAAATTAGAAATATTGAAAAAATAGGTAGCATGAACCGAGCCTTACCAGATTTGCTGAATACTTTTGCTACAGATATAAATATTTCCACAATTAGAATCTAAATCCATTACCCATTCAATAACAAATGTATATAACACCTTGTTAATCGCTAGTCAGAGTGTCCTCGGGCACTAAAAATAAATAGGCTGTTAACACTTTTAGTTATTTCAATTTAACCATAAGACCAAAGCCACAGATTAAAAAATAACTTCTAGGAATAAAATAAAAATAAAATTGTACTGGCCGGACATTTACACGCGCGTGACCTGAAAAAAAACTTTGTCACAGTCTCAACCCACCCCCCTCCCCCCCAACCGGTCTGAAGCGTTTTAAACAATTAAGGATGCTAATTACCGCATAATTACGTAGGCTTAAAATGTATTTAGTCCCAAGTGCTTTTTAATGTACTTGTGTTTAGCTTATTCAAATTTTGTTAGGTTATGCATAATTTTTTTATACAAAACGTACTCAAATCGTCTGCGCCTTTTTCAGTCAGTCCTCTTTGTATTTTTGGTATAGTGGGCAAGAGAGGAGAGGAGCCCTCCCTATGATAGTTATTTTAATTTTAAGAAGGATTTTATTCCTTATATTCCTTAATAAGTCATAGTTATTTATAGGATTGTAAAAGTACTTTTAAGTTGAGTTAAGAAATTTAGAGAAAGTTAAAAGCTTAAAGTTTAGAGTCAAGTCAGGTGGTGGTCGATTCCATGATGGTACTGGTATGGTTTCTCGTTATTTTTCCAGAAATATTTCAAGTGCTTTCATTTAAAGTTTTTTATTATAATAGAAATTTTTAACAGAACACTTTGTAACACAGACGTGAAGAATTCCAATGTATCCTACTAATAGCTCAGATTTATGATACGATTTAATATGTGTAAAGGTATTGGTGGATTAAGTGGTTTTTAGGGCAAATTCGTTATTCTAAGAAAATCTATTAACATTTGGGATATCTTTCATTTGAAATGTTAAAAATATTATAGTGATGTTTAAACAATATATAATACTTTTTAGCTTCACTATTTATACCGCATATATGTGTTAGGCAGGGCGAATTTATATTAATAAAGTTTTAAGCTTTGAATTTAGGACACTGTTTGTTGTTTGTCGGAACTCAACGCTGCACTTGATCAATTTAATAATTACAAGCTTTTTTATTTAATAATTACAAGTTAGTTTATTTATTATTATTTTTTTATTAAAAATATTCGGAATATATATGTATTGAATATGTTTGTATTAGGTAAAGCGTGGTGTGGAGTTAAACATATATATATATATATATATATATATATATATATATATATATATATATATATATATATATATATATATATATATATATATATATATATATATATATATATATATATATATATATATAAAATCGTATCTACTTTTAAATTTTTATCTTCTCATATAGTTACTGAATCTAAAATATACGTTAATTCATATAAGTTATTTACTATTTGTTTTTCCACACAATCTTGAACAACACTTCAGTTGAGTTAATTTGCTAGGGTTGCACATAAATTAGTACATCCCTACAAAATTAACTCAAGCTTAACCTATTTTTACCATCACCCGAACCTTTCCGCTACATATATGATACTTACATTTTTAGTTTATGGTCTACGGACGTAGCCATTTGACAAATTACTCACTCCATTTAATGAGAACGTCCAATAGTTGTCAGCTTATAATGTACCGGGATGCTGTGGAAAAAGAGTGGAAAACAGTTAATATGTTTTGTTAGTTTTTTTAGTTTAGTTAGTTTCTCTTTATTCCACATATAGAGCCCATTAAGCACACGACCAGCGCGTTTACAGCTATGCCGCACGCCTTATTAATTTGATATTTACTTTACTATGAATATTATCAAATCAAAAAAAAAACTTATTACCGTATTACACAAAAATAAATATAGCTGCTTAAAAACTCATCCACTACCATAGGTTGGCTGGAAGAGATCTCTTATAGGGATAAGTCCACCTTTGTGTACTACTTTTTCTTTTTTTAATGTTGTTACTCTTATGTTTTTTTTTAGTACAATAAAGAATATTATATAATTATAATCATTATAAAACACGCGTTACCATAGCAACGTGTATGTCACTTTATACAAAAGTTATATTAATGTACTTTATAAGCGTTATTTTTGAAAAATATTAGCAATTATTAACAATTTTAAATTATGGAGCGATGAAATATTTTTTTATCACAAACAAGCTCTGGCTGAACAAGACGCGCAATTGAATTCGTTTATTGAACACGCTGTCTGGAATGCACGATAACGCGTGAAAAAAAAACAAAAATATATAACAAGTTAACGAAAAATTTGATAAATATTATACAAAAGGATACTATAAATTACAAAATTAAACCGACTTCATAATTATACCAATAATATATATGGAAACATAAACACAAAATAAAAAGTAAGATAAATATTTAAAAAAATGTATAGAGAATTTCTCTCGATTTTCCTGGGATTTCATCATCAAATCCTGATATGGTGACAATGGGACCACCACGGAATTTCCTTCTATTGAATAAAAAATAATTCAAATCAGTTCAAAAATGACGGGATACATATAAAAAAATATATACATGGCGACCTCCTTATTGGAAGCCGGTTAAAAATGCCGACCTACTTCATTATGTATATGGATGAACTTATTCAAGTATAATGGAATCGCATGAAATATATTTAAATACTTTTCCGAACGGATGGACGCGATGATTGCGTCGCTATCTACTTACTATCTGTGAGACATGATCATTCTAGAATTCTAGATATTGTTATACTACTTCTAGATATTGTTATACTACTTCTAGATATTGTTATTGTTATACTATTGTTAAAGCGATTTCCTAATGATTTTATATTGATGGAAATTGTTGTCAATTTTTTAATTTCAAGGACTTAGTTGGTTCTGGACTTGTTTAGAAAAAGTTTTTTTTTTGTAGTAGGAATTAAACCCGCGTCTATTGGAGCCGTTAAAACACTCTGACCACTAAGCACGTATGTTCTAAACTACAAATGACGTTTTCACAAATATTTTCCTTTCCTTAATGTAGAATGAAAGTACAAAATATATAAAAAAATATATAACATTTTCTCTTACCAGATGATTATTCTTAGTAATTATAATCTTCGACTAGCAGAAACTTAAAAACTTAAAGGTAAAAAAAATCCCTATCCCAAATTCATCGTTTTTATTATTTTTAATTAATACATATTTACCTTTCTTTATAATGGGGGAGACAGGGCAAAAATGTATCACCTCAACTTCCAGCGTAGAAAAAGACACATTGCATTGTGCTTATGTGTGACATAATATACTACTTTTATAGTGAAAACTTGATTAAAAGCGGCTAATTGTTATTATTTGGTTTAACCTTCGATCAAATCTCATAAGTCTACATGTACCTGGCTGGTATCCGGATAATAACAAATCCATAATCAGATGCAAGAATGTACAAAACGCAACACAATTTACTAATGAATACAACCGATAGCTTTTTTTTAGTTTCACGCTGGTCCCCCATAGCAGGAAATGAATAGGGAACCTAGTCTTAGACACTTCATTCCTCGGCTTCCGCCTAGAGACGCTTTGTCTCAACACCGCGCTCCGTCTTGTTACCAAAGCGTGGCAATGAAAATAATTTATTTTCCTGAGTTTGAATTGAACCCACAACCTTCGGGTTTATAGCCAGAATGTCCTCCACAACAGTTATTAGAACAATAAAAATTCACTTATATGTATATCTTAATTTCAAAGGATAATTAAAATTAAAATTACACATCACACATTTACAAACTTCCTCATACATAAAGTTATTTATATATATATATATATATATATATATATATATATATATATATATATATATATATATATATATATATATATATAGATATATATATATATATATATAGCTCATTACGACTGTGATAACAATACAAAGCGGCAAAGCAACGACAAAGCCTTTAAAAAGTTAACCCTTATCAGTAGCTGTCAGTTACATAATACGTGGGCTGTAATCGAATTACGAGTTATTATGAAAATAGCGGTATTCTGCCGCCATTTGATTGTCAGGTTAGTTTTGATATGATTTATGGTACTTGTATTTCCGTATATATATATAATATATATATATATATATATATATATATATATATATATATATATATATTATATAATTATATATAGATATATATATATATATATATATATATATTATATATATATAATATATATATATATATATATAGATATATATATATATTATAGTATATATATATATATATAATATATATATATCTATAATATATATATATATAATATATCTATATATATATATATATATATATATGTATGTATATTTGTATATAAATTTTATATACAAATATTCTCAACACATGCTCAATAACCTTGAAAGGCGGAAAGTTGGGAACGGAGTGTCTTAACACTAGGTTCCTTCTGCCTACGGTTCCTCCAGCCTACCCTGCTATGTACGGGATACTTTAAAAAAGCGTGAAACTTTAAAAAAATATATACAAATATGCTAAGTTTTTTTTTTATTTGGGGGTTCGTAAGTCACCACTTTTTTCACCGTCATTTTTGCATATTTAGTGACAGAACTCAACGCCGTGACAATTATTAATTGTTTCTAAAATTATAATGAATGCTTATGTTTTAACAATAGCTTTAATTTTTTGAATAATGAAGCTGGATATCCTTCCCTATTCTAGTTATAGATTATATTTCTATGAATTATGACATATACTAGAAAGTATCTAGTAATGTTAAAAAATAGTCGTTTTTAGATAGGTCTATAATTAGTCTACAGTTTGTGGTCGATTTTTTGACGAAAACAATAATATTGGAATACATTAAATTTAGTTTTTAGCGCCCGTTTTTTTTACTTTATATCACATATAATATTTTGTTTACTCCATTCTCATCAGAAATGGACACATTAAGTTTTTTTTTATATCCACATATTCGAGTCGTTCTCTTATTTTCTATATAATTCTTTAATTTATGGTAAGTTCTAAGGAGAAATTCTATCTCTTTAGCTTTTTTCTTTCTATTGTTTGTACATCTTGTGTTAAAATCTTCATAACTATGATTGATTTTGAAGCTGTGCCCGTACAAATATTTAATTTTACTGACATATTATATGAAGCAAGCAAGCAGAAAGCGAAGCAAAACATGATGAATATACCCTATATAGCCTTCATCAATAAATAGAATAATTAAAACGAGAATAATTTTACAATTTAAACCAGTAGTTCCTGAGATTAGTGCGCTTAGCCAAACAAATTAATATATATATATATATATATATATATATATATATATATATATATATATATATATATATATATATATATATATATATATATATATATATATATATATATATATATATATATATATATATATATATATATATATATATATATATATATCAAACATTATAACACAAAGTGTACACAACATTGTATATAAACAATGAAAATGAAGCGCATTCATTTCAACAAAGAGCATTATTAATTATAAAGCAATATCAGATATCATATATGTAAATATTAATTATTATATAATTAAGCTCTCGTATATCAGTGGAGATTGACACGCGTTATTGATAGCGTAAATTATATTTTAATTGGTAACTATTAATTTCGAATTGATGATGTGTGGAATTAACGAAGGATTGACGAGTGTTGAGGATATAGGGGGTTCGATTGTTGAGTAATATTTTGTTATTAAGAAGAGTAAATTGAATTTGATACTGTTTTTTTTTTTTCTCTGCAACTTTTGTTGGATAGTTAGTTAGGTAATATGGTATACTATTTACTTAATGGAAAAAATGGGTCTTAAGAGTATAACACAATATATTAAAATTATCATTTTATATCTACGGAAGGTACACGCGCACGGTATCCGCGGTTATTCCAGTGTAAATCTAGATACCGCGGGTAGTCTGGGCTAAAAGGTATCCTACATACTGCTTCAGAACGTCCTCTATCTTCCAGTAAAAGTGCGTTGAAAATCAGTTCAGCTGTTCTGCCAGACGGATTCAAATTTCAAAAAATTAAAAAATTATTTATTAGTGTTTCGCTATCATACTGATAACTAATGTGCACTTTAATACATACAATCATTTTGACATCATAGGTAGACAATTTCGAAACCAATTTTGGAAAATGTTTTATATATTAATTTTTCCACGCAGGCGAAGCCGCATGTGAAAACTATATACAAATGCCTATACAGTTATAATCCCCGGAAATTACTCAAAGCAAATTACATACAAATTGTTAAACCCAGATAGAAAATCCCACACAACCCTTTCATCCATTAACACTGATGTTTTTGATTTATACACTAAATTATTTTGACGTTACACAAAACATAATATCCATATTAATCTGTTAAATGTTAGTTTGTGTAAGTAAATATAGCATCAAGAAGTCAATTATACAACTAGCTAACAAAATCATGTTATACCCTCGTCAACGTCTTAGTATGAATTGTGCTTTAACTGACTTGGAAAAAGATATTATAATTAAATTAGGCTAATTTAGGACTATTGTAGCGCAATAGGATTGTATGTGACTGTAAATGCGAGTATTGTGGATTCGATTCCCACTTACAGATTATTAGATTCTGATAGAATGAGTGATCATAGTGTCTCGAATTCAGGTGAAAAAAGGAGAATGGCTTCTCTGCCTATATAGGATAAATGTATGCGGGATAAATAAAAAACTTTATTCCGAATTACATTTCAAAGATTTCATTTGTTTTATTAAAAATATTTTGAATCATTAAGTGTTTAAGTTGAATAAACAAACAAACATTACACAAATTCAATTTTAGGGCGAACTTAATACGCTGCGGGGTGCATCTGAAAAATAAATCAGATAACCGGTTGCCATGACAACAGGTGGGAGGATGTGTATATATATAACTTTTTGGAAACAGTTCTTGACAGCTTTCAATTAAGAAATAACGAATATTTTTTCAGCTTTATGAACTAAATATATAGACAAAAATTGGACTTTATATACCTTTTGCTCCGATTTCTGCCCATTTTTGAAAAGTCGTCCTGCAGTTTCGTAGCGTCTGCTTGTAAACGCGACAGTTTGCGGGTTCGATTCCCACTCGGGGAGATTGAATTATTTTCATTTTCTTCCCTCTGGAAACAAGTCAAATCGCGGCATTGATCTCCGCCACTAAATACGCAATACCTACCGAAAGACTTAATACTAAGTTCCTTCAACCTACTTTCCTCTGCCTATCCTGCTGCTATGTGCAGGATACAGCGTGAAGCCTAAAAAAAAAAATAATATTACATCAGTACGTACATACTTAAAAATTGTACACTGTACAGTTTAAAAAAAATACTTGAGCAATTTATGATTTGAACCAGTAATTTTGCCTTTGTTTTATTATAATAATTATTTTTAAGGTACTTATGATTTATATTTTTTGTATAGTTATGTATATGTCATATTTAATGCAGCCCATGTTTATACAACTCCAACATTTTGGATGTTGCCTACAAGAGATCGCTTTAAGCGATAAGGCCGCCTTATTGTACTTGTTCTTTTTTAAGCTTTTATGTGTGTATTTTATATATATATATATGTATATATATATATATATATATATATATATATATATATATATATATATATATATATATATATATATATATATATATATATATATATATATATATTTCTGTCGTACAATAAAGTATATTTGTATTATATTGTACTTGTATTTATAAGAACTTGATATCATTTTGAGTTTTAGTTGGTAAGTTTCTGTAATTTCTAAGTTTATACAAAAATCGTGAAGATTTGGAACAGCGTCTCACTATAAATGCAACGGTTGTAGGTTCGATTAACTGTTTCCAGTTCAAGGCTCTGTTAAAGAACGACTTTGAATTATTGTTATCAGCATTAAGTCTTAAGATACCACGAACTATTTTAGAATTTTTCTGTAATATATGGAAATATCTAATATAAAATTTTCCTTTTCAGGTAAGTCCAGTGAATGTGGTGTAATAAATTGTTCTACAGTAAGTAGTTTAATTATTCAAGCACCACTCATTGTGATGTTCCCAAAGCTTATGAGCTTTTACGATTTTATTCAATAGAACTATAAATCTAGTTGTATTAAGAAGATATACGTTGTCTGTTTTGTTGGTACGTGGATTTTAAATATATATAAAATATATAAATAAATAAATATATATATAAAGTTTATAAATAAATAAATATATAAAAATATGTATTTTAGTAATTGAGAAGTCATTTTTAAGACTTTTAAATTTAAAATCGTGCATTAGTTTGGGTTTCGACATTTAAATTCTAAATATCAAATAAATATATATATATATATATATATATATATATATATATATATATATATATATATATATATATATATATATATATATATATATATATATATATATATATATATATATATATATATATATATATACATATATATATATATATATATATATATATATATATATATATATATATATATATATATATATATATATATAATATACATACGAATTATTTTGATTTACCATTATTTATGAAGCTTAATACAAATTATATTGTTATTTTTGAACTTCATACCGTATCCCTTACATAGTGGAGTAGTCAGTGGAAACCGAGACACTAAAGTCCAAATTTGAATTCTTACCTTGGCGATCAATAGAAAATAACCAACTTACAACCGTCGCGTTTACAGTCAGATATAGTCCACTGCACCACGACAACCTCAACAAAAATTTATGTCATCTACCAATGTTTTATTTAACTGCACTTGCTCATTTGCAAAGGTTTTTTGACCTATATTTTTTTTATATATATATATATATATATTCTTTTGTTTTTTTTTTTAAAGTAAAAGCCTTTTTTGTTCTATCTAAACAATAGGTAAACAAATTCAAAGTTGTATGAATAATTCGAATACAATGAATTTGAATGCATTTACATATATAGTTACCATTAATTAAAATGAAAATACTAAACGCGTAAAATGAACATTAAATGCGCCTTGAAATATAACTAGGGTATTATATTTCCAAATGAATACTAAAATCCTTACTTGTCAAGTCTTTTTACCATCCTCATGATATAAACAGCTAACTTTTACCCATGGCGTCGTTCTATGGTCAAATACAGAATATGACCAATTTGAAGTGTCCCAGGAACTGCCCCAAGGTGCCAGCTACAGTGGGTGGGATGAATGTGATAGAATATACCCTCGTCGACAAATAGACTATCCTTGAGAAGAGTCGTGGAGTAGTAAAAAAATATTTATTTATAAAAGTTATAAAAGTTTTTATAAAAGTTATAAAAGTATTATAAAAGTTATAAAAATATTTATAAAAGTTTTTCGTATAATCTCAAAGTCATAAAATTTACTAGCGACATCTAGTAAGTATTATAAAATTAGAAAGCAGGGAACGGAGTGTCTCAACACTAGGCTAACTTTGATTATATACAGGAACAAAAAGTGAATTTAATTTCTTACTGGTAGATTTGAAAAAGCCCATAACTTGATTTTATGATGCTGCTACTTGATTTCCATATACCGAATTATTATAATCGAAAATTCCCATCAACTTTTTATATTAATACAAGGAGGTGATCCAGATCCTTGATATAGAAAAATATCAATAAATTTTTATAGTTTAGCTCGACTACTATATGGACCTACATCAGATGCGCCAGTATTCAAAATCATTTCTGTCCAATATTCTGCTCAGATCTATAGCAATACAACATAACTAACTAAAATTTTATTCAAATCCGTCCTCTAAATTCAAAAATGTCCACGTACAAACAGACAGATAAAAAATCAAAAATCATAATATATCTGTGTTTTGACATCACTCTTCGTAATTTTTTCATAAATTTTCATAATTTATTATATTATATGTTAAATAAAAAATTTTCAATATATAAATCAATTCAAATACTGGCATAATACATTTGAATGAATTGCAAAAAAAAATATAATAGCAATATGAAGATAACAGCTTTGTCAAATATTTTGTACAAATTGTAAGGAAAGTATTTTTTTTTTTTTTCATTTATTTTCATATATATATGTAACGTGTCAAAAAATAATTGCGACGTAGTGGCAATATCGTGACAGACAGTTTTTGTATTAAATTGTAGTTTTATTTGACAAGTATGTTGTTTTGTATATAATATGGGGATATCGAATAAAATAACTTTGTAGTGGACTTTAATTCTAAAATTAAAAAAAAGAGATGACGTAGTTTTAATATATATATATATATATATATATATATATATATATATATATATATATATATATATATATATATATATATATACATTGAACAAAAACATTGAACCTTAGACCTACGTTAAATGTAACTAACATTTAAGCTAACAGAGTAAAAGATTATACCAATATCGGTTACATATTCAAAATAGCCCAACATTTCTATCACCAAGTTTTAATGCGGACACTCGAGGCTTTGCATGTATTATAACAAGTCGAGGCCATTAAAGTACAGAGCGGTTTTAAAGTTTAATATTTCCAGTATTAGTTATTTAAATAGTAAGCAAATTTGTATCCCTTGTTTATATTTTACAAATTTGAATATTAGATAATAATTGATAATAGTAACAAGATGCAAGTCATCATGGTGCAGCGACTACACCGACTGGCTGTACACGCGACGGTTGTCGGTTCAATTCCCGCTGGTAAACATGAACTATTCCCTTTAAAAAATGAATCAAACACAATAAATACATCGAAAGCGGAGAACGGAGGATTGTGTTTTCTTAATTTGAAAAAAAATGATGGGGAACGGAGTGTCTTAACACTAGGTACCTACGATTCCTACGGTTACATCTGCCTACCCTGCCATGTGCGGGATAGAGCGTGAAGCTAATTTAATTTAATTCAATTTTATGAGATTTTAAGAAAATCGTCTGAACAGATGACAGGGAGACGGACATCAAAGTGATCCTTTAAGGGTCCCGTGTTTCCCTTTGAGGTGCGGAACCCTAAAAAGAAACCTAAAAGATCCAAATAATCACGCTAAAGCATATTTCATGAGCACAACAAGTATATAATCAAACACGAGCTCCAGCTATTGTCACGGGAATAACACTCACTATTCGAAACAAGTAGTTACATACGAGAAGGGACTAATACTTACACGGTTCTGATTGTAACAGGTGCGGTGGCATAAATTACAAACTATTTTGTATTATACAATATATATATAAAGTTTATTCGAGCATCAAAGGGTCTGGGTTTGAATCCTGGTGAGGGTTAATTTAGATTAGGAAAAATAGTGTCTCGTAAGTATAAAATTGACTGCCATCTCAAGTAAAATTTGACTGATTTATGATAATAAATATATTTTTTATATAATTAATAATTTTTTTTCATATAAAAAATCTCAAGGCTAGAAAACACTATAGCTATGTAAATTTGCATGTATAGCTCTTACGACAGTCTTCCTCATTCATCATACACTATAATCTTAATTCATTCAAACATTTCTATTTAATACAACGCCAATTTAGATCAGCTTGTTCTTTGAGTATGGATAATGGAAGGACAAGGTTCTTTTAGAACAATACTTCAAGAAATCCTTAACTTAAATAACAATTTAAAATTAATAAAAAAACACGGTACCTGTAAGGTACTAGTACTGTACTGTAGTAGTAGTAGTAGTAGTAGTAGTAGTACTGTAGGTATAATGTAAAAAACACGCTCTGAATATACCTCGCATTTAAAACGTGTTAAACATGACGGTTGAGTTCAATTAAACTTACTTCAACTACGCCAATATAGAAACAAAATATAATAATATAATATAAATATAATAATTTTAAAATATAATAAATTTTTGAAATTAAGTAATACTTTCATACAATTTTACGCCTGGCAAGTTCACAAGAGGTTGAAAGTGGAGGGTAGTTTAAAAACTGTGCAAAAAATTGCTTGTGAAACTTTACACAGATTATTGTTTTATTGTGCTCCATATAAATTTGTTAGTAAATAATTTACAGTGAAGGGGTTTGTGATCAACTTTACTGTTTTAATATCATGACTTTGCCACCATGAAGAGCTCTGTTGAGGTAAATTTACATTTTTCTTAAAAAAAAATAATTAAAAAGCTTCACGCTGTGTCACGCATATAGCAAGGTAGACGGATGGAACCTAGTGTTAAGACACTAGTGTGTGGTAGCTTCTTGTAGGACTGACAATACTGACACTTATGTTAATTGACGATTCGAAAGTGCTTGTAATAGTATATTTGAATAAAGTATATCTTGATTTGAATATTTTGATTTCATTAGAGACACTCCGTTTTTGTATCGCTTTCCACTATTCAAGACATGCACTACTCAGTGAGTGGCGGAACTCAACGCCGTTCTTTATCTTTGTGTAATACGATACACTTATCGTATAACATTTGTGTATTACCTTAGTTAGCTGTTTTTTTCTTATTAATTCTCATGTTATTTAAAAAAAAAAAACAATTTAATATTGCCTTATAGTCTTTAGCGAAATCTGTAAAATAAATTTATCTTTGGTTTTTTTTTATAAAAAACAGCACTTAAGTCAATTGATTATTTTTACATTATTTATCATCAATATGTGTCATACTATTCATATATACAATTAATACTGGTCATTAGAAAAAATATATAAAATATTTAAAAAAAGATAATTATTATATAATTTCCATTCATTTTATAAATGGTTACTTGCAACTGAGGAGACTTTCAAGTGAATATTACAACTACACTTTACTTAAACATACGTTTATAATTTTAAAGTATATATATATATATATATATATATATATATATATATATATATATATATATATATATATATATATATATATATATATATATATATATATATATATATATATATATATATATATATATATATATATATATATATATATATATATATATATATATATATATATATATATATATATTTCGGATTTCGGGAAAAATGTCTCGTTGCCAAATTTGTGCTTTGGTACTATTAAATGTTTAAAGTTTATCGTTTATACATTTTAAATTAAATCTATTATTAAATAAACAACAGTCGAAATCACTTTATATTTGTTAACGTTACAAAATCATCATAAAAACATGAAAATGAAATTATTACATTTCGAATCAACATAATAATTAAAATTGAAAAAATATTAATTAATTATTAATAAGTTCTTTTAGCCACACGCTATATCGGCAGCAGGGTAGGCAGAGGTGGTTAGTGACACGAAACTTCGTTCCCTGCTTTTCATAACATTGTGTATTGCGGCGGAACTCAACGTCGCACTCTGTTTTATAATCAAGATTAAGAAATGAAAATATTTCATTCCCCCGAGTAGGAATCGAACTCATAACCGTCCAGTTTACTATCAGACTCTGTGCTGCTTTGCCACGACGGTAAAAAATAAGTTAATTTTATATTATTATGCTTATTTGGAAAAAATATAGCTGAAGTCAAGCGCTACGGCTAGTATTCTCTAGCTACTGATAACATTTCCTAGATGCCATCTGAAAATACACTTAAGAGTAATGCGGTTGACCAAAACACGTTTTCGCTTTTTGCCGAGCCATTCCGTTCGCACGTCATAATCACGTTTCAACTTTTTTATAGGGTCAGTAGTTGTTTGGCATAGCTTAGTTTGCCTAGAAACTACTATACGTACTATTCTATTCTATTCTATTCTATTCTATATCAACTAATTTATGCTATCTATTTTGACATCTCTTAAATATTCTTCGAAGTTGGTTAGAGACCCCGTCGCGGTATTCGGATGGCTTTAGTACCCGTGTATCACGGGTAATGACGGTCGAGAAGTGTTATCGTTAAGGCTTAGCGGGTATCCAAACTAACCTACATCTACCAATCCTCCAGTCCCACGTAACCTCGTCCTAGTGCACAATGAGGCGGGTATCCATTTAAAGAAAAAAATGATAGTTTGATAACATCCAGGTGCAGTAAAACAGCGTATGATTATAAAATTAAAAATCGAAAATTCTGTTAGAAAATTAAAAATTCTTAATAAAATATATAACTTTCCTAATTTTAAAGTATATAAATATGTGTAGGCTGTTTGTACTTATATGGTATCGTATATGCCATATGTAGTAAATCCGCTTAAGGCGAGCGTTCATTAGTACCGAAACTAGCTAAGTAAATCTGGATGCGCCAAACTGACCTATATACAAATTCTAAAAGATTTATCAACATAAATATGAAGCGAATGAGGTCGGTTTTAATGAAATCCTAAGTAATAGATGCATGTTTTAATAAAGGAGTGTATTGACACTTCACTCTGCTTATCTTGGCCAAAATGTGGCCTACCCTACTATTTGTAGGATAAAGTATAGGGAAAACTTTTTTTATTTTAAAGGTTTAGTTCCTCAGTCTGGTAGTATATTGAGTTGGACTCAGTTTCAGATATTAGGTTGCTTCAGAAGCATGCGTACTGTACATATATATATATATATATATATATATATATATATATATATATATATATATATATATATATATATATATATATATATATATATATATATATATATATATATATATATATATTTATTAAGTAACAAATTACTTATGTATACTTATTGAGATAAATTTTGACTATTTTATGTAATTTATACAAACACCTTTATATTAAACAAACATACATCTGAATAATAATTATATTCCAGTTTATTGAAAATGAATAAATAATAAATATATTTCAAATAAAGATTCCGAGATAAAAAAAGCCACAATGACACTAACATACTGTGGGTTGCTGTTGACTGTGATAAGCACAAAGCTAGTATTACAGGTCACCAGGTCTACCTCAGCAACGAATTATATAATAACATAATTATCTATATATTAATACGCGCGGACGGAGGAGTATGAAATTTGGCACACTTATAGTTTATGTGTAGGTGATGTGAAGAATGATAATATTTTTCAATAGCAATGCTCATAAAGTACATAAAATTAATAAATAAAACATTACACATACTGCCATATGTTTAACAGTATACACTTTTTTATAAGTGACATACACGTTGCTATGGCAACGCGTATTTAAAAAAGGGAAATTCTTTGCACTGTAATATATATATATATATATATATATATATATATATATATATATATATATATATATATATATATATATATATATATATATATATATATATATATATATATATATATATACATTTGCTTAGATCATAGTCACTTTCGGCACTGAAGATTGCTTGTTATTGTTTTCTTCCTTCCAGTTTGCTATTCAGTTGCTTTTAGCGCGGTTATAAATGAGAGCTCAATAAGACACTAACGGCTAGGTACATTAAATATTATATGGAAATAAATTATAATAATTTGTACGACCGTATAAGAAATATATGTTTATTAACATTATATGTTTTTATATGTTAGTAATAGGTATATATAAAGTATATTAATAACGTAATAGATTATATTATGTATACAAAGTAGACTGAATGTACCCGAATCACTTCGTATAACAATATCACAAGGGTTTCTGGAAGATATCTCTTTTATAGATAAATTATCCTTCTATTCGATCCTTTCTACATACAAATCTATATATTTTCTATATATATTATTTATATATATTATTTGAATAATGTTATAATTTTTCACAATTTTATAACATAATTCAGTGTGCGATTCCCGCAAATCAGATATCTTGATGTTGCAATTAATACGACTAAGCGGATTAATGTTTAATTACTAAGTTACCTAGATCTGGTCTAAGCCGTAAGTCTTCCTGGATATAGTATTATAATCTGTAGCGGGTTTAGTGGTTATAGCTTCACGCTCTATCTCGCATAAAGCAGGTTAGACAGAGGGAAACTAGTGTTAAGACACTCCTTTCTCTGGTTTCCACCGAATCTCCGAGACATTTTTAGTTTTCGAACTCAAGTGATTAGATTTTTATTTAATGGTTGTGAAATTTAAAAGTATCTTCTCTTTACTAGACTTGTAATATCTTTCAAGAAGGGGAGAGAGCACAGAATGGCTTTCTATATATAGAATCTATGATCATTTATAAAGATGCTTGAAGCAAGTGAATAAATAATGAATTGCATGGAGATTAGGATTTTAAGTCCCATGAATTCCTCCGAGTTGATAGAACTTGCTTACATACGCGGTGGGTATGGGTTCTAATCCCGCTGAGGGCAATGATTATGTTCAAATAATTATCATTTCTTCGCTCTGGTAGACAACGTGTCGTTTAAACAGACAAACGGAGTGATTTAACGATTTAATAGAAAGAGTTGACTAGATCCTAGCTAGGTGACTAATTGCTTAACTATATAAGTTCCTATACAAATTGATATTAAACAAAAGGCAACTTAACTCCATTCCCACAATAACAATCATCGTAAATACGTATAGAACAGAAATAACCGAAATCCCATAAACCGACGGGAAACAAGATACGATAAATCACTTACAATCCTCGCAAATATTGCAGTAGAGCAATTAACAAGGAGTCACGAACGGGCGAATTATCGCACTCAGACTTAAGACTAAGGGCAGACTTGCGGCGAGCTCTGATGGAATAAATGGATGTGGTTAGATTTGTAATAGACTATTAGTTGTTTGTAACTGGATTGTGTAGATACGGTTTCCGTGTGACGTAATGTATATAAGAGTATTCCTGTGTACCCATCAGGTTTTAGGGAGCGGCACAGCGTCTTACTGTTCGATTTGGGTTCGATTTCCACCCGGGGAGGGAGGGAAGGGGGTATTTCGTTTTTCTCGCTCTGGTAACAAGGTAAAGTGAGGCGTTGAATTCCGTCACTCAACACGCGATGTATCGAAAAATGGAAAGTGGAGAAAAGTCTTATCAATAGATTCCTCTAGTAGATCCTTCTATATGCGAAATACAACGTGAAATAAAAGATAAATAAATATAAATAACAAGATGTTTTAATGTAGGTAGTCACCTACATTAAAACATCTTGTTTGCTATGTACATGTTAGTGGTGGGCTCAAAATGCCATAGCTGCAAACTGCAATGTAATAGAAATTAACTATTTTCATCATAAAAAATTTCAAGACTTCCTCAGCTAAATTAAAATATCTTAAATATATACTATTTATACTATATTAATAAAATAAATATATACTATTTATATATCATATATATACTATATACTAAAACATCTCCTCCAAACTATATTCTTGCAAAATTAAATCATTGGGCCGTTATTTTCACCATTCCTTGCAACATTTGGTTTCCGATATCCATTGTTACTATTACTTAAAGCTCTCGATAGTAAATTTCTTAGAGGAAAACGAGCGTTGATTTTCGCCCTTATTCGTGTATTTCGCAAATAGGTCAACGAGTCAATTAGTAGTAAGTAAGGAGCATGCGAGCGCAGGGTGGTATAGATATTTGATGTCTTGGAGCCATGATGCATGTGTGATGTAAACGTTGTACGCAATTAAAAGTACATTTTTATTTAATTACTTATAAAAAATTATATAATAATCTCACAAACAATATATATATATATATATATATATATATATATATATATATATATATATATATATATATATATATATATATATATATATATATATATATATATATATATATAGAAACATTTATTACTTAACATATAATGTCTTTTTTTCTTTCAAATTCTCTAAATAAGAAATACTATTATTATTTCTAGACTCGTTGCATAGTATGCCACCTTGTGTTTTGTTGCGGCGATTGTCGTTGGAAGCACGAGCAACGTACTCACAGCCTCACATATGACTGTCCCATTTGCCGAGGCAACAGGTTCCTCTGTAAGCCTGAAGAATTGAACCAAGACTTCATTCAACATCTTACATCTGAACATTTACCCTTACAGTGTAAAAAGTGTAACAAATTTTTCATAACTATGGAAGATTTTGTTAATATTGATAAATGCTCAACTATTTCTGAACTTATTGATACTGAAATCGATTGTAAGAAAAATATTAGTAATATTGATGAAAAATTCGATTCTATATACGAAAAAGCTAGCAATGATAACTTTGAAGCGATTGTGTCTGTTAATAATCTCAGTCATCAAAAAACAGCAGTTATTACTCCAATAGTAAAAAAGAAGTTTCTAGTTGATTACGAATCAAGTGACACTGATTATGATGAAGTTCAGAAAGAGGAAATGACGACACCCTACCCTATAATGACTTCCAAAACACCTAAACTAAAAAGACAACGTGCAGCTACACCCCATATTAAGAAATATTTAAATTTAGTGAGACAAAACGTTGTCGAAGTGAATGAAGAAATAAATGAAGACAATTACTCCCCCATCGATAAGAGAACAACTCCTCTAAGAAACGATAATATTGGAGGTAACTAGCGAAAAATAAGTATTAAGCATATTTCAAACTCCAAAACCTCTTATAATTTCGTAATAACTAATCTGGAAAAGTACAAAGTTGGACACCGTTTGATTATTTATGCATTCTTGACTGGCCTAATCGTTCAACTTTTTCAATTCACGAATTGCCTCCCAAATATACTCTTTTGAATTTGTCTCAACAGGGAAAAAAGGAAAACAGAAACTGAATTATATATTAATATTTATTTAACTTTCGAATATTCAACGTCTTTAAGACATTTTTGTACTTTTATACTATATATATTGTATTTAAAGTTATAAAATCTTATAGTGAATATATTTAAGTAAATACACAAAGTATATTTAAAATGCGTTTTATTCATTGATAAAAAGAACATTTGGAATATATTTTTTTCTATTGGCAACTTTTAGATATAGATAAAGAAATGGTTACACCGCACATGCCGCATACACTTAAATTAGCTCAAACAGTTACTACAAGTACACCCACACATCCGGTGACACCCAACTGGTCTTTGTTTCCTGTTTCTGGAACAGATTCACCATTGTCCGAAATTGAAACGACTGAAAGTCCAGCACAGAGTATTGACCAGGAAGCGGATGTAAGTTTAAGATAAATTAATTACTCTTGTATGAGACGTTAATCCATACTATTAGTATGGATTAACGTCTCATACAAGAGTATTTAAAATAACTATGGATAAATATGGATTTATATTTTTCACGAACCGTAAATTTTAATACATAGTGTATGAAGCGTTTGTGAAAATATTCACTTTATGCTGTGATAAAATGTTCTTGCAATTTTCTTAAGAATATTGTAAAGCAAATTGAACTATAATATAATATGAAGATAGTTAAATCAAAAAACGGTTTTAAAATTTTATATTTTAAAAGTAATGTTATGTTATTAAACAATATAATTTAAAGCTTGAAAGCTTTTTGTATTTTGTTTTTTAATAATAATTATTATTTTCATAGAAATGTACACAAAAATAAATAAATATAGTACGCCTTACAATTTTAAATCCTTTTTAAAAAGTTTAAAAGCTTTTATTTAAGCTGTTATAATATAATGTATATTAAAAATTTTCTAGCCTTCAAAACCTAACAATGCAGCTGAACCAAAATTAAAGAGTATTATTATAGTCGGTAGTCGCCTTAAGTTAGGCAGCCAAGATAGTTCTGAGAAGCAAGTTACGTTCCAAGAAAGCACAAATAATAGCGAATCTTCTATGAAAACGAAAAGAGTTAAATTTGCTGACGACACTGTATTTAATCAAGAGCCGAAAATCAAAAGAGGTAAAAGTTTATTAATATAATAATTAAATATGGTGTCCGTAAAATATAGCGTAGTTAAATAATTTATACACATATCAAGTATAATACTATAATAAAGACTATATTGAATATAGATATAATAAAATAAAATTGGAACTGACAACTTCTTACTGGGAATTGACAATTGAAAGCTCAAGCCAAAGTCATTATGGTATATGCGTATTGTAGGCAGATTTTGGGCCTAGTATCACTGTATAGAATAATAATATTTTAATATAACTAAATTGATTGCTTACACTTATGAAAAATATTTATAATTTATAATTTATTTTGTGCTATAGTTTTTAGAAAACCAAAACGTATGTTGACACCTGGGCCACAAAAGCCGAGATACACATACAATCCACGTTTCCAAGCGCTCATAAACAGATTTGAAAGCCAAGGCATGATTTTAGCAAGAACTCCGAAAAATACTAAAGATAAAGAGAAGGATTTGGAAGACACGCCCCCGGCTGGTGATCATAATATTCCGGCTAGAGCAATAAGTTTCAAAGAGGAAAGCCCGATCGTCGAATCCGAGAGTCAATCTAAGGAATCGAATGAATTATTCAAAACCTGCACTGACTCGCCTACTCCAACCATGAACAATGCAATAACTGCTCTTAGTACAAACATTGCGGGTACTCTTCAAACTTGCCTAACGTCAGTCTTACGTTCTAATGATGAAGAAACTGAATTACAATTTCAATTTGTTATCACGAAAAAGACGGTCAGTGTGAAAAGAGTAGCTGAAAACGGTGATTATGAGAAATTAACAGACATAGATAGTGAACAGCACAACAAGGAGAATATTTGGTCAGCTGTCACTAAGGCAGTCAAAAATATGTTTTGGACTGGTACAGGTATATTATATTTTTTTATTTATCTGTATAAATATAAAGATATTGTTTTTTTTTTAAATATCATGCTTTCCTTTATTATTCTATTCTTATAATAGTTCTGAATAGTTATTTTAATACTCTGAATATAAAAATAAAATGAAAATAATAAGTATAAAGTAAGGTAAATTTATATAAATTGAAATTTTTTCGCTTAATATAAAATAATAGCTAGCAATTACTTTGAAACAAGACTAGCCATTGTTAAGCAAAAAATTACACGTAAGTATTTAGCTTCTGTTAAATGTGTATGACGTAAAATATAAAAATAAAACTTTCTTAAAAAATTCTAAAGATTATTTCAAATAACAATAATATCTGTCAAGTGCGAGTAGTACTCGCGCACCGAGTGTTCCATACCTCTTTATGATTGTAGGTATTCCGCTGACGAAATATTCTACATTTTTATTTTTTGTATTTGTTATAGCGGCAACGGAAATAAATAATTTAAAGAAGAAATCAGCTTTCTAGCTATCACAGTTTGTGAGATACAGCCTGGTGACAGACAGACAGACAGACAGACAGAATAGGGTCCCGTTTTTACCTTTAAGGTACGGAAGCCAAAAAAGAACAATATATCTCAAAATAATCATCAGCTATTTGTCCATTGTGATAGGAAAATATTTCGCAATAGCAAATTTTGCCGTGAGTCGCATTAAAATTCATATGGAACATAATAAACTGTGGGAGGGATCGAAATCTCTTCAGACAACACTTTAGATCTTTATGTAGATATGACGTTCTTGTACTGCGAATAGTGTACGTTATATTATAGAACAAATTTATTTGAAAATAAATATTCTGGGTTATCCGCCCAAGCGCTCTTACCGCTAAGCTATACGCTCATATCAAGCAACGTCGGAATTTTTATGTGCTTGTTACAACTTATTTATGTTGTTAGCATCTCTGTAGGGAGAAACCAAATTTAAATCTATCCCTATGTTTAAATTATTTTTTTTTCTAAAAGTATTTTTCTTTCCTATCTGGAATAATAATTTAAAAAGTAATAAAATATCTAAGAAACGTTTTAAATTATTAACAAAAACAACATTGTCCACTCAACACTCATTAAAGGCATTGCATCCAAATTTAAATATACTCTACTATAATAAAATAAAATAAACAATTGGAAAAAATTAAAAAAATAAGATTCAAACGCGCTACCTCCACCATACAAATAGTCCCAATCGCTGAACACATACCAAAAAACGCGGTGAGACAGAAGTATGCAATATTTGCGGACTAGGAATAGGAATTCCAACGCAAATTTTATCTTTTCCCCGGTAAGCCAGATTATAAAGATTATGAATTTTTTGCTGCTAGCGTAAATCCAATAACAGGTGGATAAGTATTTAAATCGTTTTGTTCTTACAATTTCAGAATTTAATATTAATATCAGTCCTAAATTGTTTTCCACTCAATGGAAAATGGAACGTGATTCTCTTGACGCGGCGTCGTCAGATGACGGGGCTAGAGCGCGTAGAAATCAATCTGAATGCTAAATTTCTTATTTTTCATATTAATATTGTAATTTATTAGAAATTGCTTTTGGTTATAAATTGCTTTTGGATTTGTGTAACTGATGTTCTCATGGTGATATAAAAACAAGTAGAAAATTCTGATATTTTTTTAAAATAAAATTATGTTGCTTCATCATTTATTTGTAACCTCATAATAAGCTTTATATGAAGATTCGGTTTACTGTTGATTCGATTATTAAATATTGAATATTCATGCTTTAAATATGTGAAGGGCTTAGTTCCCTAAAAAACATCTTAAACAAACCCATTATTTTATTCTCTATAAAGTGTTAACACAGTAAAGTAAACATGAAATACAAAATAACAACTAGGATCATTTCTGAGATAAATAACTTTTTTATTTTGTTTCATCCTAAAAGCTTTTGATTTTATACACACAGACAAAAATATAAAACATAAAAAAAACAAACTTTCCTTCATTCCACAAACAATAAAATTCAAACAGAATGAATAATACACACGTACTACATAAATTAACTATCGTACTTTGGCACGTACTCTGTTTAGTAGAAACGAAAATTACGCCAAAAGCTGACTAATGAGCTTTACTAAAACATTCTTTAAAATTAGAAGCGATAAGGATGATAATTGTTTGAAAAATTTAAATTTTTGCCACTATTGTCATAAAACACTAGTGGATGTGTAATTTGCTCTTTGTGGTGCAGTAAGCGTCAAATGCAAGCTTTTATGATGATGTGTTTACGTGATTGCCTGAGAAAGGAGAAAGCTTTTTGTTTTAAGTTTATAGGGGAAACTATTGTGTTTTAAAAAGCTTTATATTTACATACAATTATTCATTTGTTTCATTTATTTAAATTTAAAAAATAGTAAATTGCTTATGTATGCTTATGTACGCTATTTAACGCAAATTATCCAAATGTAATTTATAATTATTCTAACAAGATAACAAAATATGTTTTAAGCTTACGTAATAGTAATAATATAGAGAGATTCTGAATATTTTTTTATTGATACTATATAAAAAATTTATTAAAATTAATGTTTTTTCTCCAATTCAGTCTATCTAAGTATGTAAATATAAATTTACTGAATTGATACGACGTTGTGTAAATTATACCATATGACACAAATATGCTACTTTTGTACATTTACTTTAGTATAGTAAACCAAATAGTATATACGTGACAAATTTTACTGCATATCTTCTTCAACAAGATTTTATAAGTTTTATAGTATTTTTTTCATTGATTTTCTTACAATCTAAGGAACGTAAATGCTAACTTTCAGCTTCCTACGCTGCGTAAACTTGGTTGTGCGTTGTTTGTCAATTACTTACAGTAGGGTTTTATACAAATTGATTAAATATTTTATTTTCGCTTTTCCTATAAATATAAAAAAAGTAATGAATTTACATCAACTATTTCCAGTATCACCAGCTAGAACAGAAGAAACTTTTAATTCCACATCATCATCGTCTTCCAAGCGAAAGATCGAAGATATATCCGATTCGGACTTAAGCCCTCTAAATCATAAGCGTCACAAGTACGAAGGGAGGATAAGAGGTAGACCTCCTCTGCATAGAACCAGATCCTGTGGAGTATCTAGTCTCAGGACTTTTAATTCAGCTGAACAACAATCGCTTTTGAAAGAAATGTCTATGAACCAAGATGATGCCATGAATTTGAGTTTTTGAAATTTCTTTTGTGATAATTGTGTTTTAAGCAAATTTGTACATGTTATTATATTTAAGTTATTACAAAAATAAGTATATAATAAATATAAAATTGTCAGCGATAACATTATGAATTCGTTAAGTTGTGGTGTAAAATAAACAGAAACCATTTTAACCCAGATTTTTGTATTAAAATAAAAAATACTGCTTTTTGTTGTGTTTTAAATAGACCTAATAGTTAAATCCTAATAATCTTTTTATATGTGTATTTTAAGCTTTACGCTTTAGACCTAAAGCTTAGTTTCAAGATACTTTAAGTCTAAGTCTCTCCTCTAATGTCATGACAGCGAGCGGTAGTCACTAAATGACGATAATTCAGTTCCCATGAGTCAACAGTCATTGCGTTTACAGTCAGACCGGACACTGTCCCACTGTGACGTGATTATGCCTTTAATAGAAAATTTTATTAACTTCTAAAAATAAATTTTAAGTTAAAGTCTGTCAGTCTACTATAGTATGAGATAAAATTGTATGCTTTGTGTATCTATTTATAATGGATAATTGCTTAGAAATTTTATTTCTGAATTTTAAGCTACAGTTTCTTCGGAAGGTGAAAAATGTACCATACTCCTCCTAAAGGGCCTCCTAGAACAGCTTAAGTAAAAGTTTGTGAGAATCTGTAGACAGATTTCAGGATGGTTTGAAAAAGTAATTGGACCCAGCAGGTAACGAATTCCTCGACGTCCACTGTGATACCTGAGCTACATTATAAAGAAATTATTTAATAATTTTTTTTCGGGCAGGAATTCATAGGCCGGGGTCATATACAGCTTCACGTATTATACCTAGCGGGATAGCAAGACAAAACAGATCGATAAACTCATCGGTCCCCGCATATATCTGTCGCCTAGACCGCCGCCTCCAGTATATTTACCACTGTTCTAATCTATCCCTAAAATTGATGAGCTAGAAACTCCAGAATGGCATGTCCTGAAGCTATTTCAGAAACAAAAAAATACGTATTTAATCATCAGTAAAAATATAGAAATTGGGTAGTAAATAATACAAGTCCGAAGTAAATTTCGATTTTTCATACATAAAAGGTCGTGACCTTACAACCATTTGATTAAAAGAGGATCGCATAAAGAACGTTCCAACGCGCCGTTAATTATACGGTTTAAATACCAAACTTAGATAGATCGAAAGCTTTTCAAATATAAATAGGCATATTTGAGTTTATTTTTATATTAATTTCTCCTTTTATTGAACCTGTCTTTGTATGCAAGGTATAAATTAAATGTAGATTCGAATTTCGTTTCGAGATCTTGTCGAAATTTTGGAATAGGGTGTGGTTAGGTAAAAACCGTTTGAAAGATGGCTTGTAGTTGAAAATTATTCAGTATACTTGATTTCCTTTTTTAATTAGTGACAAAAGTGCAAAGACTTTAATGAAAAAGTAAATTTGGTATATTGCAAATACTAAGTGACTGCTGCCAAATACACTAAATTCAATAGATTTGTAATAAAAAATACTAAAATATCAAAAATTCAAAATTATAAGTATATATATATATATATATATATATATATATATATATATATATATATATATATATATAGATATATATATATATATATATATATATATATATATTATATATATATATATATATATATATATATATATATATATATATATATATATATATATATATATATATATATATATATATATATATTATATATATATATATATATATATATATATATATATATATATATATATATATATATATATATATATTCTCGACTATTATTAATATAACACTTTTAGTGAAAGTGAATGTATCCAGCATAACTAACAGTTTTATTCAAACACAAATTACATATTCAGTAAGCATTTGCGCAGGGATCATAATAAAACGTTGTTCACGCGCAAACAAAAGTCGGTCTGGGGGATTCACCTGTAGTTTTACGACTCAAGTTGTGTACTACTCTAATATCGTGTGTATTACTATTTTTCTAGGTAGCAATATATATATATATATATATATATATATATATATATATATATATATATATATATATATATATATATATATATATATATATATATATATATATATATATATATATATATATATATATATATATATATATATATATATATATATATATATATATATATATATATATATATACATTCATAGGTATGGAGATGTAAAAGAAATATAGATAAGCTTATACAGAATTCAAAATACAGAAGTGTTATTTCAGCTTCACCGCTGAATATTCGTATTATTCATTCATAGTACTTTTTTCACTTCACTTTGTGACGCCATGGAAATACTTCACACAACCCCCACTTAACATTTCAACTCTATGAACCGCTAAGTGTATTTTGACGACTTTCG
>JAXRJS010000034.1:0-50000 GCA_037127375.1 Dione juno | reverse complement strand
TTTTTTTTTGTGAAATGCAAGGTTGACGATCGTTCGGGTCACTTGATGGTAAATGACTGACGCCAGCGAGGAATAATAAGATATAGATAAAAGACGAAGCAAAATAGTGAATTTCTACATCGAACGAAAACTTTAAATTAACCATTATTAATACTCCAAACACCATTTCAAGTCAATCTAATAATATAAACATTTTATTTGTTAAACACACACACACGCATACGTAAATACATATGTAAATACATTGTAAGAAACATCAATAAAATATAATTAAGTATTCACGCTCAGGATTGGGCGTTTAATTAAATTTATATGGGTTTTATGTAATGGAGTGACATGGTAATTAGTTAAATTGGTCCCATAAAGCTTTATATGATATGATACCTGAGTAAAGAACCTTTTTAGTACAATGTAATATAACATTTGCTAAGTTTAATTTGTTGAAAATTACTGTTTACGTGTAAAGCTTATTATTATTATCTACTCTAAGGTACAGTGGGTTTGAATCGCGTTCGGGGAGAAGAGATAGAGATAGAATACTATAAAATATTTACCCTAGGAATAAGACAAAGTACAGTGTTGAGTTCCGCCACTCGTGTCTTCTGGAAATAATATAATTCATTCCCCGAGTGATAATAATCGAACTTACAACCGTCGCATTTAGTATGCAGTATATGCTTAATACTTTCATTACCACAATCTATGACTAAGTTCAGTATAGCAATAGCTTTTTTAGCTTTTAGCCAAAAGCTCAAAGAGAGCATTTCTTGCCCAATGAAAGTTCAATATTTGCATTCAATATTTTAATATTAAGACGGATTATGAAAATTTGAACTATCTCCGGAAAATCGGTTCAAATGATTGATATTAATAATAAAACCACAGGAATGTTTGCTTGACGGATATCTGTGTAAAATGCCTTAACAGTATAATTAATAATACGAAATTACCTTTGGTGTAGTATTGATATAATATGTATAATTGATTTATATCGAAGCCATTGCGGCTTGGCAAGATTCGACTGACAACAAGTTAGAGCCTTAGAACAAGAAGTGTTAAGTTCGAACTTAATGCAGGTCTTTTTACATGTTTTGAATAATATGGATCTTTCTTGGGTCTATTTTTATAAAAAACCATGTTTGAGTTATCTAACACACTTTATTTTTTTTTTCATTTATTCTAGTCAAAATAGCATTGAAATTTAAACATTAAGGTATAGCTAGGTACTAGTATCAAGACGCCTTGAACATTAATTATGATACATTAAAAATAAATTACAGCTCTTTCTCTCTCTCTTCAGTCAGCCCCTCATTGCTGAGGATCGTGACTTTGCTGCTGCTATGGTATGATCTCATTTGTCGGACATGATAGCTTGCCGCACTTATTGGTATCTCTAGGTGTTCAGATCCTTGGTCTGACCATCTTTCTGGGTTGCGTCCTCTTGGCCTCTTACCTTCAATTTTGCTTGTCACCATGTGTATTTCCAAGTTATTACTATTACTGCACGGTATATATCCAAAGTATGTGAGAATGCGGTGCAAGCAAATTATAGCTGTACATAGAATAAATATTTATCTTACTATACTATTATGTACTCTAGCTAATGTAGTCATAATCATGTCAGCCTTTTGACGTCCACTCAGAAGAGAAGAGAAGAACTTAATATACTTTGAAAATATTATGTACAATTTTCTATATAATATCTCCAGTATATACAGAGTGAAATTATGCTGAATTTCCTAATGGATAAATCCTGCAATACAACTTCAAAGGGAACATTAACTATACCGTTTGAAAATTTATACGTTCTCATATATTTCATAGTTAAATTCCTGGTATCTTCTCATGAGACCTGAATACAATGCTGCACTAATTAGTTATTCAACAGATGAAATAGAACTTTGCTAATTGTACAACTTGTATTTGTAAGGATATATGAACTTTTAAAATTTCATTAATTAAATATTACAAAAGATTGGAAATCAATAACCCTTCTTAGCGTCACGTATTAATTGTTATAAATATGTGGAAGTTGTCAAGACAAGACGGCGGCGTGACGGTTGTGTTCGATTCATATTGGACAGAAATTATTAAAAAAAAATCGTTTCTGATATTGACTTAATAATATAATAAATTGGTTAGGTAATATAAGGAGTTTGGACAGTGGAGGTGAGTGTATGTATTTTAAAGGAGCCCCTTTATACCTACACTTGGGTCGCAAGTCCATGGCGTTTCTCTGAGCTCTCTTCCTACAACGGGCCCGGCACCTGCGCGGTGAATCCATGAAATGCTAAGTAGTTTCTTCACGGGGATGAAAAGCAATAAAATAAATATACATCCTAAGTGCCCCAATTTTTTTGATGTAAAATTTCATTAGATTCGTCGTCGATTACGTTTTTCATGAAAGTAGTCGTAGTAACTCAAAATTAAGTTATATACATACATATAACATTATTTTACGGAATTACGGAAAACGTTTTATTTAGCTTCATACTATATAGCACGACCCACTGTCAAGACACTCGCCTTTGCTCACCACTTTCGAGATATTAAGTGGCGGAGCTTCACACCGCGCTTTGTCTTGTGCTAGAAAATTAAAATAATTCTCGAATTTCTCGAATAGTGATCGTACTCACAATCTTTACGTCTTCTGCATTCAGATGCTGCAGAAAGACAACCCAAAGAAAAAAAAAAAAAAAAAAAATATATATATATATATATATATATATATATATATATATATATATATATATATATATATATATATATATATATATATATATATATATATATATATATATATATAAAATAATCATATCTGCACGTAGGAAATACTCAAAAGCTATTATAAAACATCTTTGGAAGTAGTCTATACGCGGATGTGTTCTATTACGGATCCTATTCTTTTTAATATATCCCTGCTTTTTACCCTTTGAATTTAAAATAATACTGTCACGCGCAATATTGTACGTGATCAGCATGAGCTTTGTGTATGGTCATGTTTGGAAATTCCACACGCTAGAACATTTTTTATTATAGCCCAATAGGATTGAAGCTGGATTCCGCTATAGAGGTTACTTTATACAAGATTTATCTGCTTATAATATATAATATGAGAGGAAGGTTCTCTTTGCGTGTTGGGATGAATTCCGGCCATGCAAAAGGTTGTTTAACCAGACCGGGTAAACAAAAATATTTTGGAAACAGTAAGTTTAAACATTCCCCTGAATAATACTCTAATATATGTAAAAAAAAATATTACATTAAAGGATTTAATGCGTCAAATGTCAAAAATAAAAGTAAGATAATAAAATATGATTGATGTTTGATGATGAGGTATGATGATTCCTTGAAGCACGGAAAAATTCAAGTCAAGTCAACGCAATCAAAAGATAAGAGCGTTTATATTTCGTTTTTGCCGCACATACAGTACTTTCCGTTGGCCTAGAGTTATAAAGTTTGGCAATATATAAGAATTTATCGAACAAATAAAGAATATTTGATGTTTGTTTTTTTTTTAAGAAATAAACCATTACTAACTTATGGGTGTAGTTCATTTCGTACAAAATGACTGCATACGACCACGAATTTAAGTTTTTCAACTTTTTTAAATTCAATTTTTGCCAAGTCCAACTAGTACTTGGCCGATTTATTTATATTTTAAATCGAATTTCTTATTGTTATTTCTTTGCACTTCTTGTCAGGACTGAACGATATATCAATAATGAATAGGCCATGCACCTTTACTATTTTTTTTTGAATTTACTTAGTTTTTTACCATTACGTATATTTTACCTATTTTACAGCGTCGTTTCCATTTTTGGAATAAACATTAACGTTACTTAAGCTTTCTACTTTTATTCTAACATTTTTCTAAAGTGTTCAGAACAGTTCTTAAGCGTTCATACACAAAATATGTGTAAATTTCAAGCTAACGTCCACTCCGAAGCAGCTATTCTAAGGACCTCCTGGACGACATTAAGCATTTAGAGGTTTGATCTCAGATTGGCCCAAATTTTTATACAATTTGTAAGTTGGTTAGACTTGGCAAGACCTTAATATTTTTTTATTTTTTTTTCTTTATCTTGACGACTACGACTTGTACGTCTTGAATACAAAAACAGGGATTTTACCTCATCTTAGTTATTCATTAAGATTCCATTACACTACTAAGATATATATATATATATATATATATATATATATATATATATATATATATATATATATATATATATATATATATATATATATATATATATATATATATATATAATATATATATATATATATATATATATATATATATATATATATATATATATATATATATATATATATATATATATATATATATATACGTAATAGCTATCGTTATATATCGATATCGAGACCGTAATTGCATACGTGTTCGGAATACCGCCCCTAGAAGTTGAACGATCATACCACGACTGGACAAGATAGATTAAAAGTTTTTATTGAACACTCTACTGTGTGCCAAGTTTCAATGAAACGGAAAAGTTCGAAATTTGAAGCTTTTATTATATATTTTGCCAAATATTGCTTCTAATTCTAAGGTTTAATAATTTTTTTAACGGAAAATAATCTGATACAACAGTTACTAAAATAATTTTGAAACATTTTATGGACAGAAGAGGCATCAAGTATCGGATATTAGTTTCATTCGTCTTATCAAGATAACAAATATATTAAAAAAATATATATAATAAGACATTTCAATAGAATTACAATGCGTTCAATAAATTGTAATTAATTATAATCTGTATACATGAAACCAGCTAGCTGAGTGACTGTAAACAATGCAACTATATTAATATGTAAAAAAAAATTACATTTACGTTCCTTTTAGAAATTAAGGAACTTCTAAGGCAGGATTAGCCGAAATAACTAGTAAAATTGCAACATAAGATCTACACAAACGAATTATCAAGCTACATTCACGTGCATCTTTGGCTATAAATCATGATCAAATTAATAAGAAAACCAATATTTCCATTACTTTGATTGTAGCTTATAACGAAAAATTAGTATCATCAGTGCTTCATATCAGACATAAGCACATATATCAAACGATAGATTGAGTCTAATTGAATACATGAGTATACTGAGATAGGAAGTGAGTATAAAAATTATTTCTGAGAATGTAGTACTATTTAAAAATAAATAGTTAATCAATAAAATTACCTATATCTATCTATGTATTTAAATATTTTTTCCTTTTCTGGTAAAATAGATAGAACCTTAAAGATCGATTGCTAAAATAGTCATTCGAGTCTCTATACAACTATATATAACTATAGCTAGAACTTTTTTCTACACCCACCATGTTTATGTTTAGAAAAGAGTTCTATTTTCTTTTGGTTCATATAAAAAAATTGCAACTATAGTTTCAATATTGTAACACTAGTGCTATGCCATAATCATAAGTTGTATTACTTCCTCGATAATACCATGATGTTGTTATTTTTCTTAAAAAATATTTATAACATTTTGTTACTATCTTTATTTCTAAGAGAAATTAAACACACATAAACACACACAAAGCTTATTAATCTGATGTATTATTTTTTCAATATATGAAATTTTGAAACCAGACAGTATAGAGTCCAGACAATATTTTAAATAAAACATATTACCAGAAGTAAGCGGTATCATTTTTTTTATAAAATAATTTCTTACCATAGATAAATTTGGAGTATATCTTGAGATTAATTAAAATGCATTATTACTAGTATTCTATATTTATATCAGGTAACTTATTAAACATACAAATTTCCATATATGGCCACTTTAAGCTCTACCGCTTTGTTCAAGAGTACCATATTAATATCAAAATAACGAACATTCGAGATAAATTCAACACAATGGAATACAGCGTGATTGTTACAATCACTTTTTTAACCTTCCGTGTTCTCCCAAACAACGTAAAGTATCCAACAAACATTAGTGTTGCGAGATCTGTTTACACTATACGATTTTTAAAACTGATTTCTGCCAAAAAAATATTATAAGGAGGCCTATCTGTGTATTTAATTATTAGAAATATATTCGTATTTACTTATGTTTTTATTTATGTTCATGGTAGCAGAATTTGAAATTGTGCCTCTTAAGCTACATACCTAATTCCACCACACAATGTGTCGAGTATGAGTGGAAAACTAGCTATGGATTAGTTTTACACTGTCCTTTTTGCATACCCTGTTATAGGCAGGATGAAGCTCAGGCTGGACAAAAAATACTAATGTTGAGGAAAATTAAGAAGGAGTATGTTTATATCGTCGCATCGTAATAAGTCATTTTATGTTCCCTCTCAGCCTACTAAAAGTTTTTTTAAGCTATAATCAAAACCACAAAGATCACTTTTATGGCACATTGGAGCAAAATATATTATAAATGACAATAAACACAAATCTGATATAGAATAAAATCAATTTAGATCAAATGTAATGACTCGCCGCATCTGAAATTATAAAGAACGCTTACCTTTGAAGAAACTAATAAAACGGGGACACAAAAGATGCTGAACAATGGCACCACGTAATGGCCGACAGACGCGGTCGGATTCCGGATGGCGGATGGTAGCGTCACACGAATCATTTATGTTTTTCTACTATTTAGAAATTTAGGGTTCGAAAGCTTAAAAATAAATAGCAGAATACCTTATTTAACCCGGAATACTTTGTTGTGATATCTGTTTGACCGTCTGTCAAGAACTTTTTTCTCAAAATTGTATGAAATATCAAACTGAAGTCTGCAATTTCTTGGAGCATAGAAAATCAAACTTTTCAATGAACAAAATTTAAGTATTCGAGGGTGTATGCTTCTTTTTTCCTGCATTTTTTTGCAGCAAAATCGATGCATAAATTACCTTTAACCTTAACCCTTTAAATTAGCTTAATCAAAATGCACTGGATACTTCCCGTTACAATTATAAAGAATTTTCAGCAACAATTATAAAGAAGAAGAATAAGAGAAGAAAGTTTATAGTAGAAAGTATATGTATCCCGAAAAAAAATCATTAGAAATTTATATTTGTAGTTCATTTAATATACAGTGAGTATGTTTACTTTTATAAATTGTACTTCCCGTTCACCTACAATCGTGAAATTGATACAGAACCTTTGGTGGTCGAGTCTGAGTCACATTTGATCGATATATTTTTAATTATTATACATTTTGCAGGAATAAATAATCTTATGATACTCTATATTCTCCATTTTTTAAATATGAATATTTTCATATCCATCTTTAAAAAAGTATCAAGAGGATTTATAAATATTGAGTATTCGCCAAATTCCGAAATTCTGCAACAATGGCAACCTATGAATGAAATATATATATAGATATATATATATATATATATATATATATATATATATATATATATATATATATATATATATATATATATATATATATATAGATACAAAATAAATACATGGAGTCCTACAAGAGACTTGTTTAATTTATTATGCAAATAAATTAAACAGGACTCCGAATCTAGTGGTTTGGTGGTAGTAATACTAATTAGAAAGCAGAAGCGCGGAGTTGAATTTTTATCTAAGACAAAAAAAATTAAATAAACTTAATATAGAAATTGAAATTATATTATTAAAAAAGGAAGAAATACCTATATATGTGCCAGAAGACCTTAAAAGTCCCTTAAATTTATAAGTGTATCTAACCAAAAAATATATACAAAGCTCTAACAAAATTAACGAGTTGGGAAAGAAGCTGATAAAATTGCTTAAATAACGTTGATTTATTTGAGCACGGTATTTGAGTATTCAATTGGGTTTAATCGGAGTTTGTCGATCTGAATTGAAATTAATTCCATTGACTTAAGGTGTTATTTTCTTTACAGGTACACGGATCGTGGGGCCTGCCTGCATTCATCTGTGATGTGTATATCGCTATGGACGTCACGTCGTCTACTTCAAGTATATTTAATCTAGTCGCTATATCTGTCGATAGGTGAGCCCTTTGAATTATTATTATCTTTTTATTCGCTCCAACTATCTCCCGAATGTATCGGTGTTGGAAAAAATACCTTCTTGCTAAAGAAAAAAATCTCACTCTCAAGTTTTAGTTCGAATTCTACCTACCTATAGGGAAAGATTCTATTTAAGAAAATCTCTTATATCCTAAATCCTAAAAGATAAAGTGCAATTGGGTTTTACTAAATTCGAAATATATGTAAAAAAGGGTGGAAAGTGACTGTGAGTGAATGGACCGTCTAATCAATGAACATTACGCCCCTTAATACGATTAATATTGTAGATGAAAAAATATATATATTTTAAGCTCTTTCCTATAATACTATTAATATTTCTGACATCCGTTCAGGTACATTGCAGTCACACAACCAATCAAATACGCAAAACATAAAAATAATAAAGGGTTTGGTTCACAATAGTCCTTGTATGGCTGGTATCAGCTGCCATCGGAGCACCAATAGTTCTTGGCTTAAACGACACCCCACATAGGAATTTCGACGAGTGCCTCTTCAATAGCCAAAACTACGTCATCTACTCTTCTCTGGGATCATTCTACATACCTTGTATCATGATGATGTTCCTGTACTATAATATTTTTAAGGTAATCATTTTTTATTTATTTATTTTATTAATTATGTAGTTTATTAAATATATTATTTATAATAATCGAGGCCGCCGTGATTACATACTTCTTGTCTTTACACTAGGTTCCCCCTGTCTGCCAAAAAGTTCATACTTTTACGTTATATTCATAGCTTCATAGCTATAAAAAAATTATCGTGTTATTTCTGATCTTATTCTATGAATTTTAATGGAATGGAATCGGTAAAAACAGAAAAACTTTACATTTTGTAACTTTTTTGTTGTGGTATATTAATCAATAAATTTATAGTAAGAGATACTGCAATTACTAACACATTATGGTTAATTTATAACTAAATTAAACATAAATTGACTTAATCGTTCCATATGGTAAATATATTGAAAATTAAATTTTAATTTGTTATTTAAAGCCATAAATTAGGTTACATTTTATTAAGTTTTTTATATATCACTTTTTAATAAATATGTTTAAATAAGTATTATTTCATTTAGGCATTAAGAAATCGAGCCAAAAAGCAGAGGGCGGCTAAGAAACCACCTGTCTCCGGTGATCCAATGACAGGACATACAGCTGCTATAGTAATAGAAAATGTAGCACAAACAAGGCATCTAGAAACAGCATTGGATGATAGACCAACTAACACTGGATCTGGTAGTAACGAGGATGATCACGAGGACAGGTGATATTTATTTTTAGCAAATTTGTCATGTCATAACGTGTAAAAATGTCGTATACTGAATAAATAATTATTTTAGAATCTAACACAGAGAGGTCATCGTGGTGCAGTTTAAAAAAGGAATATTTTTTACTTCCCTATTCTGATAAGACAAATGCGCTGCGCGAATCAACACGCAGTATCTATCTATAAATCAAACAGTATCCTATATTTACTTTGTTTCCGTGTTACATGAAATATAAAGCATGAAGTTGAAATAGACAATTTAATAAACTGTTAGTATGCAGAGCAGGAAAATTAATTCTAATTCTAGAATTCTACTTACGAAATTACGCTCATATATCGAACAAAAACTAAAATCTGAACTAAATTCATAATCAAGTGCAGTGAAATACATCTATTCCAAAAGAGCCAACGAACATAAGTTACACATATCTAAAATTCCTAGTAAAATTATTACAATAATAATCAGCGAAAACATTCAAAATTCAAGTTCCCAAGTTTCCATTAATTTGAGCTAAAGTATCATCAAATCTTAATGTAATTACTACTTCAAGATACTTATGTAAACTACTTTAAATTCTACTGACAGACTAGAAAGTTCTCCATATAATATAAATGCTACTTAAACTAGGTTGCCTGAATTTATATTTGTAATTAGTTTTGGTGATACAGCGAATAAAGATAAAGTAATTTAATAATAATGATACCGAAGGTTTCATGTTATACATTCATTTCAAAAATAACATTCACGAGGTACATCACGCTAATTAATTTCTAGTAGAATTTCTATATTAAGCACAATAACAATATAGCGTAGCGTATATCATGTAATTGTTTGGGACTAATTAATTAAATCGGTGTAATGTATGTAATTCAAAGCAGCACCAGTAGTTCGTGGTCTGTTCGTAACTACGTTTTAGATTTAAAAAATGTAAAATTTTTATTAATGCTATAAATAAATGAACAAACAAATAAAAAAAGACAATTATCAGAGAGACCGCCGTGGCACAGTGGCATACCACCTGGTTTGATTCATTCTGGATGATTTATTATGATTTTCCTTTCTCTGGTAACAAGCCATAGCGCGACGAATCGAATTAAGAGTACGGAGTGTTTTAACTGACTAATTTCTCTCTCTCTATTACGAAGAACATATTTTACATAATATATATGATATATTAAGTGCTTGATAATATTTTACATATAAACAAATAGATCGTTCCAATTTTTAGTTTTGACAAGCGTTCGGTGGATTTGGAAGCAGACGCGGATGAATGTCACGTCATCCCTAACGACAAGTCCACAGAGTTTATGCTAGCGTCCGTCACCGATATTAAAACAAAGTAAGTAAATATTAAACATTGCTGATACATATGTAAATATATACATATATATATATATATATATATATATATATATATATATATATATATATATATATATTTATATATATATATATATATATATATATATATATATATGTATATATATATATATATATATATATATATATATATATATATATATATATATATATATGTATATATATATATATATATATATATTATATATATATAATATTATATATATATATATATGTATATATATATATATATATATATGTATATATATATATATATATATATATATATATATATATATATATATATATATATATATATATATATATATATATATATATATATATATATATATATATATATATATATATATATATATATATATATATATATATATATATATATATATATACTAATATATTGTATTTTAATAATATATGTTGCTGTCAATTATTAGTTGGATTGTTATAAAAATTAGTATTCACATGAACACGACTTCCTTATTGGGTATTAAATAGTAGATTACTAAATTCATGAATCATTCCTAATTATTACTTTAAATGTATATGTAATTAAAATATTGTGACTTGTCAAGTATATATAAATCATTTTAAGCAATTTCATTATTATCTTGCAACTTTATTCTAATAAATAAATAAAAAGAAAACAGTATGTATTTGATTAAAACATAAAAAAATAACAGCACAAAATGGCTTATATATTATTATTAAGACCGTTAATAAATATATCAAATTATAATTTAATTATTGTATCTACATATAGGACGGCAAAAAGAAGTGTTAAGTCCCAACCCATACAAGATCCTAATGGAAATAATGATTCTGGATACGCACCATCGAATCTGGAGGACACAGTAAAAGAACATATGTCACCACCAGGTTCTCCGTCTATGAGAGATGCTACAATATTAAAGAATATGGGATGTGAAAAGTGGAAGAAGAACGGGAAACGAATGGATTCAGATTCAAGGTACTTTACTTCTTAAATAGATGTATTTATAATTTTTTTATACTTTTAAGTAGTGTTGTTCTTAAGTTTATTAACTTAGCCGACATTTAATATTTTAACGATTGACGTTTTAACGATTAAATATAGAGGATATTTGTCAACTATACTTAGAATTGGGAACATTTATAAGCATTACATTTTGATCCAAAGTTATCACTGCTAGTGAGATATCATTTATTTAAGTTCAAACTTCGAATTGAAACTATTTTACAAAGTAGATAACATTTCTACAGAAACGCATCAATTGCATTCCGATCCGACGACGATCTTGGCTCAAGCCACTACGATATACGAGACGGATCAAGTTGTAAAAAGGAAAGGAAAGCTAGCGCGGCAACAGCAAGGTTCACTATTTACAAAGCAAATAAAGCTAGTAAAAAGAAAAGAGAAAAGTCGTCCGCCAAAAAAGAGAGAAAAGCCACTAAGACACTAGCTATTGTTTTAGGTAAGTGACATGGATTTCCGGACATACTATTACACTAAAATGGGTATAACTGGAGAATTCCCGAAGGTCTCATTATCTAATGCGTAAAAATATAATAAGTAAAAATATATATCCAATATGTTAATATAACCTCCATTTCTTTGTATATTTTGTGTGTACAAAAAAATATTTGCCCGTAATAAATTCGGAGGTCTTAACTCCAAAAAAAAAAAAATATAACGGTAGGTACTAAATCTACTAAACTTCTCTGAATGGCTCACCTTTCGCACGAACTTGTTAAAACTTAGTTGCTTAGGAGTTATCTAAAAACGCGAATACGAAGGTGGAAATTCAGAGAATATCCTTTATTATTCGACTACTAACTGCTCAATAAACTTTGTACTTGGCAAGGTACGAGTATTGGGGCTCTATTTTGTGATTTTATCTATCAAGCAAGGTATGGCTTGAAGAAATAATGATTGCAAAACTTGATGTTACATAGATCCAGTATATAACAGTAACAGCTCTAATTATGATTGAAAATGAAGATTAACACGCAATTACGTTGTTTAGCTATTACATAAATGTAATCAATCTAATATAATAAATTTGGCATAACTTTAAAATATAAAAATTAAAAAAAACACATATTTTCACATTTTTTAATAACATATGATAATAATAGTCTAGATGTCTGACTGTTATCGCGATGGTTGCGGGTTCGATCTAAATCTAGGGGGAATGAGTATATTTCAATTATTTTTATTTATCTACCCTGGTAGACAAAGCTCGGCATTGAGTTCAACTACTTAACGCGATAATGTCTTGAAAATTTTGTGATAAATTGCTAACAAAGTACACACTACTGTACTTTATATAGGATTTTAAAAACCGTAAAAAATACAAATATTTTCTAACTGTACAATTTTTACAGGTGTTTTCCTCTTCTGCTGGACCCCATTCTTCACTTGCAACGTGCTAGACGCAATTTGTGGGAAACTCGGCCTTCAATTTTCTCCAGGAGTCACCGTATTTATGTTCAATACGTGGCTCGGTTACATCAATTCCTTCTTGAACCCCGTCATTTACACTATTTTCAATCCAGAATTCAGAAAGGCTTTCCGCAAAATACTGAAATGTAGCACCTAGCCCGTGGAGTATTTGGTCGTTTTTACGCAGTAGATCTCACTATAAAAATCTTATATTTTCAAATTAACTTAAAGCGATTTTGAGTTGAGGTTGGTGTTAAAAGAGAGTTGTTGTAAAGAATGTACAGAATGTATTAAATTTGTGAATGGGGGGGAGGGGGGTTTATATTGTTGAAATTTGGAATGTTCAAATGAAGTAATTCTACAACGAAACAATTTCTATTCTAAACTTTCAAGAGATCTACTAAACGGCCAAATATATATTGTAAGTGATATTTTAGCGTATAACATTTAGAATATTAGCATATCATATGTAATTATAATAATATACATAATGATTGATTAAATTATAAATAGATAAGCTTGCTCATTCTAGTCTTCTTATCAGTATTGAAATAAAAGACAAAGTATTATAAATTAGTGATAACGATCTCAAAATAATTAACTTAAATATTAAAAAAAATTGTATATGCTATGTAAATAATATGAACATGTTCTTTTTTTATTTTTGAGGTTTTAGTATTGGTGTTTCTTAATTTCACTTTGGATACTAAAGCTATGTTTAAAAAAAAGCTTGTATACTATATTTAAAAAAAGCTCATGTACTCCAATACAAAAAAAAGTTGTACTGTATCTTCAATGAAATGCCAACATAATATGTAAGATATTTTAATTAATTTTGTTTATAAAAAGGGTTGTGATATTTTATTTATGTTTAGATATTTAACCTCTTTAGTGATATATTTGAAATTTTGTTTTACACTTCTATTATTAAAGGAATTTATGGCAATAATAATTTACTGTACTGCTTAATAATCGATTGACTGTTACGTCGATAGAGCCATTTCCGTCCAAATATTATTTTATTCATTTAAACATTATAAATAAAACGATATTTTTTTGATTCTGGCAATCTTTTGTTAGTTTTTTTATGTTATACCTATATATATGTTAATTTTTTTATCCACCCATTCTTTTTCTTTATAAAAAAGATATTACAATTGAACTGAGCCATAATAGCATTCATTTGGTATTAATATATAAGTAATATTACTTAGCTATTGAGTGCGTGGACTTAAATAATGTTTGCGGCCTCTTATAAACCTGTAAGTTAAATTATATGCAAAAATTGCTAGGAACTTTTCAAATGGGTGACACATTCAAGTCGTTAATTAGCTTTTAATTTTCTTTCTCATCTTCCAGTATATAGCATTTAGCTGGGCAGCGCTTCTTTTTGTACATATTTGATGTCAGTTAAACGCTAATTAACGTCTGTGGGTGTGGTATAAATGAGCGTTTATTAATTACATGAAATATTAACAAAGTATTGCACGACGTGATTTGATAAAGTAGTTTTTATAGCTAGTAGAACTCATATCATGTTACTTATATATGTAATGGACACACACGCGTTATCCCAGCGGGGTAATCAGAGAGAACGGTCTACCTACCTACCTACATACCTCCTTTGCCTCGTCCCCTGTCATTAGCCTCTTCATACATGTTACTTCGGGGTGTTGATTTGTATAATACAGTAACACAAAATCTCTTCTCATAAGCCCCTTATAAATTTACACTTTTTTTTTGTAATAGCAAATTCGATATTTAAGTTCTAATTTCATTTTCAAATAATAACTTTACTATATTAATTTAAAATAATCCCAGCGTCGCGGCCAGACGTCGAATAATAATACACCAGTTTTAAATTTACTAAAATATAACAAACATTTATATGAAAACGTATGTTAATTGACTTTTAAAGACGTTATATAAAAATATAAAATAATAAACTGTCCTTGAAATATTATTAAAATATTTAAAGTAGTTATAGATGATTTACTGAAAGACCCACTACAGACTTGGAATTAATATGGCCATATTGATATGACGTATATTAGAAACTAGTACTTATTGCTATACTGACGTCTGAGTGACACCAGCGCCTAGTTTACACCAAGCCTGTGTGATCCAGCGGAAATTGTAGTGTATAACAATAATATAGTGAATTATCACATTACAAAAAGGCAGCTTAGTGGGGTTTTACAGATTATCACCTCAGTCGCAGCAAATAGATGTTTATTATTAATTGTATTTAATTTGCTCAATTACTGTGGGTTTATAAAGTAAGTAGAATATTATGTAAAAACTGTTATATATAACTTTAATTTTGTAATAATATGAATATTTTATATAAATTAAATTATGTTTAAAATTTTGTATGGTGTGTGCTTGTGTGCGTGTGTGTTTATATCAAGACGTTTAATATAAATTGTATTATAAATAAGTCTTGTAAACTTAGAAACTGCTTTAATAATTATATAAGAATATACCTAAAATTGTAACCCAAAAACATTTAAAACATGGCTCGTATCATGAAATCATGAACTTATAAATTTCAAAAATCAATTTAAACAGATATTTAGGGCTGATTTAAATCAAAATCTGATTCATATTATATTCATTTTAAAAAAGATTTAAGCATTACGATGACTTTTGTTAGAATCAAAAGTATTATGAATATAACTTTAAGTCTTTATTAAGAATAGCATACAACCTAGAGAAGTCAAGTGACATATTATTATCCATTAATATAGAGATTTGTAACAATAAGCAATTTATCTATTAGATATGTCCTAGTTAAATTAGTGAACTTGCTACAAAATATTTAATAGCTGCTATAAATTATAATATAAAATATATTATTATTATTATTAATATTATAAATATTAAGAATCTAAATCCGTTCTAAATGCTAAGATTATATGTAAATATAAAATTATTATCCATTAATATAGAGATTTGTAACAATAAGCAATTTATCTATTAGATATGTCCTAGTTAAATTAGTGAACTTGCTACAAAATATTTAATAGCTGCTATAAATTATAATATAAAATATATTATTATTATTATTAATATTATAAATATTAAGAATCTAAATCCGTTCTAAATGCTAAGATTATATGTAAATATAAAATTGTTATTGAGAATATTGTATAATTTATTGTATTATTGTTAACCGACTCTGAAGATGAAATATATCCGTTAAAAGTAATTTTCATATTTTTAAGTGTGTCGAAATAGTACAAAAATTTGAACGCTCTTGGACAATATTCAAGATGTGTGAATTTTTATATTTTATAATACGAAAATCAGTTTTTTTTTATTCGCTACATTCCCCTGTAGTAGAGAGAGAGAGAGAGAGAGAGAGCGTAGACAGATAAATAATGCGTAAATTTGACATAAACATAGATTCCATGAGTAGACTCTACTTACTAAGAGAAGTTGTTCCGAAATTGCATTTCACGATTACATTTTATAGTTGCAGCTCGAATTTAATGTAAAAAAATACTTAAAGAAAAATTATATTGTTTAAGTATTTTTTTATCCTTAGTGTGGATTAAGTATATTAAGTTTCACCATGTTCTATTAAAATTTAAAAAATTATATATATATATATATATATATATATATATATATATATATATATATATATATATATATATATATATATATATATATATATATATATATATATATATATATATATATATATATATATATATATATATATATACAATGTTAAATTTTCTAAATAATATTGCTTTAAAAATAGCTAGTTATTGAATATACTAGCTAATATAAAAATAACAATTAAGTTTTACATTAAAACGTCAAAAGTAAATAAATCAAATAATTTCAAATATAAATAATAATGTAATGATTTCATACAACAAAATTTTCCAGAAGTCGGTTAACTTAGATTAAGCACTCTTTATATAATACTAAGTTTATCACAAACTAATTAGGTCTACATATTTATATAAAAAAAAATTAAAACTTTACAATTCGTTTAACAAACTCAAATTGCCAAATGTAATTACATAAGACACTAAACTAAATTACGTGACTTCTGCTTTGTAAAAAAATGTGAACTTTTCAAGCAATCCATGTTATGTATGTGTGTATGTATGTATGTATGTATGTATGTATGTAGAACTTTCTATGCGACATTGATGAGTTGGAAAATATATAATATTCTGTTTTTATAATACGCTTTTTATTTACTTCTTTATATATCCCCAATAGTAACTTAACGTAACTTAACGACATCAAAAATAAAATCTTAAAACTTTCTTTATATTTGTAAAAAAATTAAATGGTGTTACATTATTTTTTCTTTATCCTATTTGCTTTTGTTGAAACGGCTTCACAGACAGCATGTATTGTGGGTTCGATCCCCACTTGGGTAAGACTTAGCAGCAGCGTACGGTTTCCGCCTGTTTGTCTGTCGGTCTTTTTGTTTGTCGGTCCGGCTGTGAAGATCATTTTCTCAAAATCTTATGGAGGTATCAAGTTGAAATTAAAATCAAATGTTCAATGTCCATGATCCCTTGAAGCATGCAAGAAATAAACTTCTGACTAAACGCAATCAATAGATATGACGTTTATGCATCGTTGTTGCCTCATTTATATGAAATTTACGTGTAATCAAAACCTATGGGGTACTACACATTGACCTGGATATATTAAAATTGGTAAATCTTATATTCGGTTGTAATAGGTTGGAACTTATAGTAAAAACATAGGATAAAAAAAATTGTAGTTTTATAGATATATCAAGAAAGAAACTAATACAAACTTATTTGTGTACTTCATTTCATACAAAATGCAATCGCAAATTTATGTTTGTCAATTATTGTAATTTAGTTGATGCCCATGCCCGTGCACGAGTACCATTTGCACTAGACCATAATATATAGTAGTTAAATTAAATAATATGAAAGGTGTTACTATATACTTTACAATTTTGCATCGAAATAAACACGTTGAAAACCAATTCTACATATGTTAGCTTTACGATTTTTGTTTGTGTGTTAATTTCATTTATGCGATCTGATAAGAATAGGTAATAGGTTTCCTTTGCCTAAAAAAATATAAAATATATCCACAAATGAGATTCGAACCTACATTCATCGAGTATATTCATCAGATATTTACGTTAGTATGTACTATCTAATATTTGATTATAAAGTTATATTGCGGTAAACAACAAACGCTTATTTTGTGTCCAACAAACGCTGACCCAACCTCTGACCGAGTAATGTGTACCTGTAGCGAGCCTTGCCGTCCACTAGATGCAGTATATAAGCGTTTATATCGCATTTAAGAATTAATGATAAAATCTTTTGTAAAATAATAATTATTTTGAATATTTTATAAGTAAAATATTCATGAGTTAAACTTGAAAAGCTTAGTAATCATTAATTGGCTTTGATGTTTTACAAAAACAATACATTAGAGCTCTGCTACGTTCTAATTTTATTGTTTCAGAGTTCCGTATCTCTAAAGAAAAACATAATTAATTGAGGATCTCGTCAATGTCCGTCTGTTTGTCTATTTTTTTTATGAACGCATTTAAATGAAATTAATATTAAATACCAAAGTCTACAACCATTTGTCTTAACAAAAAAAATCAAACTTCTGAGTCAACAAAGACAAAATATGCAGCAAACTAAAAGCATAAACATAACAATTAATTAATGAACAATTAATTAATTAATGAATAATTAAAATGACAAGGTACGGGAGGTGATTCATGATAAGAAGACTGCATTTAAGAAGTGGCAGCGTTCCAACACTCCTGAAGACAGACTGGAGTACATAGCAGCGAAACTAAATTACACCTAGGAGCTTCACGTCACGGAGACGAAGATGCTGAGGTGGATTTGTGGCGTAACTCGGGCTGACCTCATAAGCAACAAATTCATTCGAGGTAATCTTAGGGTCCGTGACGTAGCGCATAAGCTCCAAAAGCGTCGTCTAAGATGGTATGGCCATGTTTTGCGTCGGCCTAAGAACTACGTCGGAAGAAAATGCCTTGATATGTCTGTCCCTGGAGTAAGACCCCCCGGACGCCCAAGGAAGCGATGGCTGGACGTCGTGACGCAGGACATGAGAGCCAATGGATGAACCACTGAGGATGCTCAAGACCGTGCAAAGTGGAGTCGATTAAGTAGGAAAGCAGACCCTAGCAATAGGCCGGGACAATGCTAAGTAGAAGAAGAAGAAGAAGATATCAATTAATGAAGTCAAGTGACTTACATATTTTGACGCTCGCAGTGAAACCAAAATTGACTAATAATCATGACTAACCAATAATTATGAAAAAGGTACTTAATCCTTAGTCTCACTCCGAGCCTAACTAGCACTTGACGATTATTATTAACTTCATGCATCTCCTACACTTGTGCAGTAGCAGAGTCATATCTTAGGTTGTCGGACATCAACGTCGCACATTTCCGAAAGAAACAGAAGAAATTATAACACAATAAAATCTGTAGCAAATATATATTCAAACCACTTCATAATGCAGTTATTTGGTTAAAATTTTAAAACTATAGCAAATATATAGTTTTAATATCAGTGGAAAGCAAAAGTTCCAATCTTTCCATTTTAAACATAAGCTGTTTGTAATTAGCAGACTCACATCAAATTTAGTGTGTATGTGTGTGTGTAACTCCTTTTGTGCGTGCCCTGTGAAGTATGCAAATATGCCTTATTCTAAACAAAACAAGAAACGCCCGTTAGCTTCAATGTTTAATGGGCGTGTACTGTTCAATGGTAAGAATCAAATTTACGAATCCCTTATGATAAATTGTATAATTTATATATGTAGATTATCGACTGTTTTAATATTTTAGAATGAAACTTGCAAAACACATGTTTACGTCCATCGTCCATCGTCCATCGTCCATCGTCCATCGTCCATCGTCCATCGTCCATCGTCCATCGTCCATCGTCCATCGTCCATCGTCCATCGTCCATCGTCCATCGTCCATCGTCCATCGTCCATCGTCCATCGTCCATCGTCCATCGTCCATCGTCCATCGTCCATCGTCCATCGTCCATCGTCCATCGTCCATCGTCCATCGTCCATCGTCCATCGTCCATCGTCCATCGTCCATCGTCCATCGTCCATCGTCCATCGTCCATCGTCCATCGTCCATCCTATCGTCGTCGTAATTTTATATCGTCAGACGTAATTTTATACAATGCTTACTAAACATTGTTTACGCTAACTAGACTTTAATTATTTGACACTGTTATGTTTACATACATGAGTGATTATATAACATACATGAGTGATTATATACTCATACCACTTCAAACATAAATATTTTCCATATTGCGCAAGGCACTAACTAGCCAGCTCACGATAATACTTACTTACACTATATTAATTACTTTCTTTCTACTTGCATTAAATTAGTGCATTAAGAAATAATGCCTTTGCACACAGCTAAGAATATGGTTTTTTATATCACACAATGCGGTAAAGCACAATATTAAATCTACAAACCGTAATTTGTGTTGTTATTCATCGTTGATATTCACATACATACAATCAGTTAAGCAAAATTAAAAAAATATGTCCTTATTTATATGTTGGGTTCTACAAAACGTAGCCAGCAGATTTTTAACGGAGAGAAATGGAAAAAAATATAATCGACAGATCAAATGTGAGAATCACTAAGGAGATTTAAAATTTACAATCACAAGGTGCATGCAGACACTTTTCAAGTTCGATTTTTTTATAAGAGGCAGCTAAATTAAATATTACTCTAACTTAGTAAAACTGCAATTTAATTCCAACAGCATTCAGTTCTCAATGCCAAGAGATTGGATTGGGATGACTCGATTTGTATTCTATGTCTGAATTGCTTGCACGCTATAATGAAAGTATCTTAGAGTTACTCACAATATTTTTATGTATTTAAGTTTAGAAAAGTAGTTTATTTATAATTAGTATAAGAATGAAAAGTAGTCCAATTGTTAAGTTAAGTAATTCATATCTGTTCACGTAAAGTTGGATTGGCTAGTTGTAAATTAAATTTGTTTTTTTGGGTTATATACCTCAAAAGGAAAAAAAAACCCTTATAGGATCATTGTTATCTGTTTGTCTGTCTGTCAAGACCATTTTCTCGAAATCGCGTGAAGGAATTCAGCTGAAATTAATATAATCAAAAATCAAAATCAAAAATCTTTATTGTCTTTCAAACAAAACTTAAACTAGGTTGCGCACTGACACCCACACTAGGATTCCCTGTGTTGTGGGTAGTCAGCCTCTTCCCTTAAGATCTATCTTAATGTAACTTAAAAATTATAGCAGGTGAGTAGCGATTTACATTGATTAAACATAAAACTTATACTATATACTAAAATTAACTCTTACATAAATTTACATGGGTATGTGTGTGAGTGTAGGTGTGTGTGTGTGTGTGTGTGTGTGTGTGTGTGTGAGTAGGTGTTTGTGTGAGTATGTGTGTGTGTGTGTGTGTGTGTGAGTAGGTGTTTGTGTGAGTATGTGTGTGTGTGTGAGCATGTGTGTGTGTGTGTGTGTGTGTGTGTGTGTGTGTGTGTGTATGGGTGTGTAGTTATTGTAGCGACAATGACTGTATGGTAACTGGAATACATATTAGTTGAGTACATATATTTATTTATTAATTCTTTATTTTTAAGCAAACTTTTTTTTTTTTTTTTTAATTAATAGAGATAATGTGTTCTGTATCCATGTAGCTTAGATGGAGAAGCCATGCCTTAATAGTTTTCTTACACATTGATCTAGTTTTGTAAACTACATCTAATTTTGAATTGATTCTGCTATATAAAAAGGGCCCTGTAAAATTAAAGGATCTATGTGCAAAGGTGGTTCTGGTTGGTTCAGCTTTCCATTTTAATGAACGAGCTGATCTGGTAGAGACTTCAATGGATTGTAACGATTTTTTATGAAATCTCAAAGCCACAGCTAGGATGTAAAGTTGCCGTACAGTGAGGGTTTGACATTCTTTATAAAGAAGGCTGGTAGAGTAACGACGCGGTTTTTTGTATGCCACTTTGAGTACTGCTCTTTGCACTCGTTCTAGCTTGAAAAGGTGTGTCTTGAGTGCAGCTCCCCAAATAACCACACAATAGCTAAGGACAGATTGGCACAGGGAAGTGTAAATTAATTTTATAAGATATCAAATATTTAAGTTAATAACTTATCAAAGCACAGAGAAAATCAAAATTTCTTACTACACGTAATCAAAAGATATGAGCGTTTATGCTTAATTTTCAAATTTTTAGCAATGTTGGAACTTATAGTACAAACAAAGGAAAATGTCTGAAAATTGGAAATTTATAGATATATCTCAGAAGAAAAAATTACAAATTTATACTGTAGTTCATTTCATACAAAATGAGTGTATACGACCACAAATTTAAGTTTGTCGACTCTTATTATTTAAAAGAAAGTCAAAACATTTGGCCTGGTTACAAAATACCTATTCATTACGTCTTACATTTGTATGGATATAAAGTGTAAATGAACTAATACATAACTGAGTTTTCCTTAACCTACCTCATAAAATTGGCACTAAAATATTCTGAAAAATAAAAAAAAAATCCGTCTTAAATAACCATTCTACTATTAGCAACCCCTAAAACACATACAAAAATATCAATATATAATTCTTTATCTTATTCAAGGTAATCATGGACAGCTTTAACGATTACCTCATATGTCGGACTTTGAATCCACTACCATGAGGTAAAGTCAAATACTTTACCGCCTCAATTCCGTATCTATTTAAAATAATGTAATGATTTCTTAAATTTCCCACCACTTTAGCGCAGTCGTATATCTTAAGAGATTGTATCGGAGACAGTTCCGATCCTTTTAATTCAACTCACGACACTGACGTTTCAAGAGATTTTCAACAATTTAAATATACATATGAATGTTTTACTATGGTGGGGCAAAATTGCTGGAATTTATATCATAAATTTGTATCTTGAGATAGTAAATCTTTATATAGATTACCGCTTTATATAGATTACAGTAGTCGAATATTAATATATTTCGAATATATTCTAAGAATTTAGTGTTCACATTGTAACTCGTATTTTTTATTAGAAATACGAATAATATTTTATTACTTTTAAAAGTGTTATTCCATTCCATTGTAACGCTAAGCCACATACATCTTCCACTTAGCATTATCCCAGCCTATGGCCAGGGTCTGCTTTCCTACTCAGTCTACTCCACTTTGCACGTATATATATATATATATATATATATATATATATATATATATATATATATATATATTATATATATATATATATATATATATATATATATATATTATATATATATATATATATATATATATATATATATATATATATATATATATATATATATATATATATATATATATATATATATATATATATATATATATATATATATATATATATATATATATATATATATATATATATATATATATATATATAATGGAAATAGCCTAACTGTTCAAGTAATTTGATAAATTTATCTGCACATAAGATCGTCCATATAATACATGGATAATATTAAATAACATAACTATATACGTACTACTTATGAGATATCTAAACTCAACATAGAGGAACATTGTGTCAAGACACTCCGCTATTGAGTGTCGGAACACAGCATCGAAACCAGTAATAATCGTAATTGTTGTATCGACCCAAGAAGTGACCAAAGTTTTTACTATCGCGTTTACTGTAAGACGCTATTCTACTGTGTGATAATAGCCTAAATAGAACTAACCTTTATACTCACAAGTAGTCATATTAGTTTGAATCTTGTTAGGAAAGATCATCAAAAGTGAGTAGACAGAAAAGAAGAATATATGCAAATATAGTTATATAATTGAAATTTGTAATTAACGATTTGGAAATTTGTCATACCTCAAAAAAATTATAGATAAAGAAACTTACCTATAATTTTTTTGACGTGTTTTTTTAGCTGACTAATTTGTAGGCAAGAAGTTATAATTTCAGTATTAATCATTCCATTTAAAAGTTTGTATGATATTTTCGGAAGATGTGCAACAATTTAATTAAAGTTTCAATTAAATATATAACATTTGGTATGGGAATTTTTTTATTGTTAAAATATATCACGGTCCCACGGTCAGTCAATAAATGCAATCACGATCACGAATCAAGGTGCTGTAGTGCAATCATAGGTACTATATATAGAAGAATGGCAAGAAAGTATCATATTTGCATTTTTTACCTTTTGAGCGTGTAAAGACATCTAGAGATATTATGTATAAATCCAAAATTATGAAAATTATATTTAAAAATGAATTTAGCAAAGAAATATAAGCAAAGTGGACTTGATACACACACACACTTTTTTACACATCAACAGATTTATATTTGTGTTTTTAAGTATAAATTACCAATTTTAACGTGATATTAGAAAATTGTCTACAAGCTTTTTAGATATTCCTTTTAGGTTTATGTTCTATCTATTCCAGATAACTTAGAAGGCTGTTTACTAATACAACAAGAGATTGAAGACGGAATTCGTAATCAATTTTTTTTACAAATCAATTTGAAAGGTTCATTTACCACCAATTATTTCCCAGATATGGGCAGTGACATTTACTAGGTTTTGTCCTCATTCCTTGTGTCCATGTACAGAATACCTCTTCTTCAATTAAAAGTAACTGACATTGTTCCGATTCGTGACTATTTCGTTTATATATAAGAATATTAACTGCTATTTATATGTACATGCTTACATAGTGTTCATAACTTTCCTCATTGGTCAAAAAAAGCTTACCTCTACCTTCTTTTTTTGAGTACTGAAAAGCGTTTTTCATCAAAAGCTACACTGTGTTTTTCTCCATCGAAATTATCACGATTTTCTGATAATATTTATAACGATATAACATGAATTAATTTCAGAGTTCACTGTAATGTTCTAGACAATGGGTGACCAGAGTATTACATTAGTAAGTCTGTGATAATTATCGTCTTAAGCTTTACCTACCAAGATAATTTTTTAATCTCTTGTTTCGTCCATATTTTCGATTTAAGCGCGTTTTCTTTGTTTTTATGAGCTTAATAATTTGAAGGTGGATATAGGTTGTTAAAATATTCATAAATAATGTTGTAGAAAATTTCTACTTGCATGTCTATCGCCTGTCTCAAGTCCGGATGTTCTAACAAGACCGCTTAATTATCGTCGTGTACTTTTCCAGTCGATTGCTTGACATGGAAATTATATGTAGGTGTAGGAGTTGTTACTATAGGTGCCACTTTATGGCAGCTATAAAAAATCAGTTACAAGTTATAATTGATTATGCTTCAGTATCAATAACAAATAAAAATAATTATGTCTACATTTCCTTACATGATGAAGTTGCCACTGGAGAATGATATTTAATAATATGCTACAAATATTAAAAAACAGTAAGTATCTACAATTCATGTACTTTGTATAACAGAGCACTGGTTTCGAATCACCAAGTACAGAGAAAATGCCTATAATAATATTGAAAACAAATTATAAATACAAAGACGGTAAGGATACTATGAGCCTCACTGTTGAGTAGACTATTTAAATGACCTGTGTTGTGCTTGACCATTTCATTGTTATAAGTGTGTATAGACCTCACAATAGGATATATGAATATTTTGAAACTATTTTAAAACAAGTACTTGTAAAATTATTTGACACATAAAATGCAATGTTAAGAACGGAGAGCAGAGAACGGAATGTGTCTGCTCTCCGCCCAAATTATATTGCGTTTTGAGAGGCGGAACTCAACCGCGAATTATGTCTACGAGAACGAGAATGGACCATCGTGCATGTAGTCTGATCCTGTCCAACTGCGCCACGATGGCATCAACTTAAATTAATGCAGTATAAAAAATTCATTACAATAATTTATTTCTTCCATTTACTTCTTTCTTAATTAATTATAATTTAATATCAAAATCTGGACTAACAAGGCAAAACGCGGCGTTGAGTTCCGCCACTCAACATGCAATGCCTCAAAAGGCGGAAAGCGGGGAACGGAGTGTCTTAACACTAGGTTCCTACGGTTCCTTCTGCCTACCCTGCCATGTGTGGGAAACAGCGTGAAGTTAATTCTTTTTTTTGTATTATTAATATTATTAACCCAATTATGCAATACCTATTCAATTAACAAGTGAAAAACGTAATAAAACTTCCAATAAGATTGATAGGTGGATTTCTTCAAGCGCCTAATTCGCAGGCTATAGACAGAGCCCAAGTAATTAAAGTTAGCAGTAGTTGTTTGCTGAAATTTCACGAATCGTCTTTTCGTTTTATCGATAAATGAATAATAATTGGAATCAATTTTGTATATTTACTTAAAGGAGCTCGATAATATTGAAGATTTTTAAGCTTCTGGTATTGGAAACTAAAGTTCAAGCTATATCCCGCATGTACCAATGTAGGCAGAGGGAATACAGAGTTAAGACATTCCTTTCCACACTTTCTGCCCAATTTTCGAGACATTGCCTTTTGAGTGGCAAAATTAAAAGCCACGCCTTCATGAACAGTTACCAGAGAAAATAAAAATAATGTTTCCGGGTGGAAATCGAACCCACAACCGTCGCATTTACATTTAGACACTGTGCCACAGTACCACGACGGCCTTTTATTTCTTAGTATATTCCCTCATGATGGTTTTATGTATATATTATTAAATAAGTAAATGGTTATTAATATTATATACATATTATCTAGGCACACTAGCAATCACTTAGATTCATAAAATATTTTATTTTACTCTTCGGGTAAGACAAATTGATTTGTTGGGATGTACCACCTAATACACTAAATTATTAACTCAATAACTTGAAATTAGTAAACAGAGTTAACTCAACTTAAGTTACTGTCGGAAAAGCAAATAACACGAAATATGCATTTAAAATTTTAGTATTGTTAGCGTTCAACCACAAAATGAACCCTTAATCGTTTATCACGAGTATGAAGTATGACGTACAATAGGTAATCTCAGGATATTGTATGAAGGCTATCGAAGGCCTATCACAAAAGCGGTAATAGCAGGCTAATCAAGCTTCAGGAGATGACAGTTGACTATTTCGAGTGTCACAAAGCTCGCGCGAGCGGCATTCATACTTTTGAACATTGTGATCAAGTTAAGAGAGCCTTCCTCTTTCTGATACTATAAAATATACTATATGTAATGTAAAATAGAAAAAAAAATCTCCATCTACTAAAAATAAATTTCTATACGAAAAAGTTCAGTAAACACTTATAACGCTTCACTATTAGTTTATTATCTGGCAAAAAGATCACTCGTTGCATTATTTACAAGCTTAAGTAATCTTTTAGGTTATTCGTCCAGATCACAAAAATCTTAAGCTGATTTTTTTTTTTTTATTTCAAAGTCGTTTATTATTTTATATTATTTTTACAAATGTTAGTATAGTAACTTACAATCTACAACATACAAATAACAGTACTTTACCAGGCTATAAGCACCTTTAAAAGTATCTACCCACAGAAAAGATTAAGCACTTTTTACATCTTGTAATAAATATATGAATCAACTATCATGGAATTAATACTACTAAATCCATTTATTATTGTTTATAATTATTATGATACATTTTTTTTTTGTATGAAGGTAATTAAATAACATACGAGACAGAAGTCCGCAAGAAGTGGTCGCACCGGCTCACGCATTAGTCATTATTCCGGCGACAAAGGTGTAAACAACAGTTAGTGATGGGGCAAGCGGTATGCACCGTATCTATCGATATATTAAGCTGAATTAAATTTGAATATAAAGACTTTGTCTGGTAACCAACTATGATATGCTTCAATATGACAATATCATCGGAGTAGCAACTTTGTGATCATTTAAAATTTCTATCAATAAATCACAAAAATTCAAGTAACATCTTCGTGCTCATAACTTAGACCACACTGAAACTGGTATAACGGGCAAGTTGTCTCGAAGCCCGAAGTCAATTTCTAGCACATTGTCCATAGAAAAGCTCTATCCGCCCAGCGCGTTTAAATGTACGAGTACTTTTACGATGATTTTATTACAAATGTTCACTGAGCCATTTCAGGATATTGTTCCTTTTCAAACGTCTTAATGCCATTCTTCTTGTAAACTTCAATAGTATTAGATTATTAGACGCTTTCATCTTCATCTGATTTGATATGAACTACTACTTTATTAAGACTTGATTGAAATGCTACTTTCTTATTCTTTGTAGTTTAAGTTATTGGAAGGTAATCATAATTTTACTGAATGAGCAATAGTTAACACGTAGTTATTTGATTTGATGCTATAAGATTATATACTTCATTGTTTATTTAGGCTAAAGTAATTTTATAAATTTTCATTTGTATAGCTTAAATTTTATAAATAGCTAATTAATAAGATAATTAGATATACGTATGGTTTCATAGAATAATATAATCTGTTATCTATTTTTTTACTGATATTTAAACTTGTTCTTTAATTTCAGTCATAAGAATTGGAAAACATATTCATTTCTAAGTAAATTATTAAATATTTCAATTATTTGAATAATAAAAGAAATAATTGTAATAAAATAAATTACTAGTAAATTATAAAAAATAAAATTTAATAAGAGTTAGGTATTTTCCTTTTGAATATCATTACCAAATATTTAGTTAAATTTTTTGCTTCAATTTCACCTTATATCCTGCATTATAGGATCATGCAGATATAATAAAGTGTCGTTAAAACATCCCATTTATTACTTTCCGCCAAAATTTTAAATTGTATATTGTGTGGTATAACTCAATAGGGCGGAAATCAAGTGTGGAAACCGGAGGAAAAATTATAACTATACTGTAAAATAAAAATGATTAATCCGCTAGATCTTGTTCTGGTAGAAAAATACAAGGTTACCTAAAAAGTAGGCGCACTTTATTACATTAAAATTATAGCAAGTTCAACGGAAATGACTTTTTAAAGTAATTAAATTTTTTATCACGTACACGTGGACTGGTATGTAAGTATTGAAGAAATATCTAGGAATATAAATATTTAGAAGAGTAAAGGAGAGAAAATTTCACCTTGTGGAACCCTGTATATATATATATTTTTTTTTCTTTAAATCTGTCTTTGAAAAAGTATTGGAATATATATATATATATATATATATATATATATATATATATATATATATATATATATATATATATATATATATATATATATATACGTATATATATATATATATATATATATATATATATATATATATATATATATATATATATATATATATATATATATATATATCCCACAAATAGCAGGGCAGGCAGAGGGAACCGTAGGGAGAAGCACTTGCTTTAAGAAAATTAGATTATGAATGCTTACCATCATATTAAAGTTAAATTAGTGTGTCAAATGTCATAGAATATTTAAATAGTACAGTATTCAAATCATTGAAATTGTAGCTAAGTTTAAATTGAAAACCAGATATAAATATGTGGATGTTACATTAAAGTGGATTTTTTTTAAGCAATTTTTATTAACACGCTTTTATTGTAAATTGTAATAAAGTAAAAATATTTAATAAAATGACTGTAATAAATTATATTAGTAAATTGAATTAAATTACTGTACGATAATTTCACCGGAAAATGTGTTCATTATGACTACATAATATAATTCATTTAAATATTAAATGATAAATAAAATGATTTGTAAATCACTACTTTTTTCATGTAAGCATACATGAACAAACAAACAGTTGTTTGTACTACATGTTTTTTATACGTACCTTTAGAGTATACTGTAATGAGCCTCTCATTTTAGTTTTATCATTTTTAATGAAAATTTACATCAGAGACTAAACACATATATTAACAAACATTAAACATTAAAAGGTGTGGGACTGTATGAAGACAGGCATCATATAAATGATGGGCCACATTCACACGGTGAGTGGTCGCTGGCCCTGATCTTGGCCAGATGCACATGCGTACAAGAATGCCCAAGGCGCAAACGACAAATTGTTATTATTATACACCGTTCAACAAATTTTTGAGAGTGAATCCAAGGTCGCCTTGGGATAATAAGTTCATTAAATGCATAGTACATACCTTTCTGTGACTTCGACGCAACCCAGAATTTACGCCAAGATTTATCCAAATGAGAAGAACAAACAAACAACAGTTCCTGGGCCGAGTTAGAAAAATGATCAGAAATGCCACACTGGATGTCAACTGGTTTCCATTTCTTCCAAAATGACCGGCAATCCATAAACCCAAATTAACATCCAAACCCTTTAGATGACATGCGTATAATGTTTCACAAATTTTAAGAATAATAGAAGGCTTTTACTATGAGGTGGATTTCTCTTTATTGCCAAAAAGCAGCTTAGAGAGTCTGTAAAATAATCTGTTTAAAGACGTGGGAGAGTGTAAATAGGATTGCTTCTAATAAGGCAACAGCCTCATTTGTAAACACTAATGATTCGGGAGGCCCTTGAATTGTTATATAATTTTGAATTTTGGCACACTGGATGCATGCTGCACAAGCACAGCTTTCTTTCAAAGCTTAAATTCATTTCTATAACTTGAATATTTCTTTTGGCTGTCACCCAGAGAGACATAAATATTATTTTTGTAGTATATATAAACAAAATAGAATTGCTACTAAAATTATCTTATCGTCTTGTGAAACAAAAATATTTTAATATAGTTAAATATTGAAAATTCCTACATACATTAGACATTACATACGTGTATGTGTATATGTATATATAAGTACTACTTAATAAAATTAATATCAAAAACGCGCTGCATATAATTTTAAGTGCTGTACACAAGCAACAGTCGTGACAAGCAGTCATGAATCGCGTTGAGTTTCACGTGAATGGTGTAAAAGTTTCAGGTAATTTTACAATTTTAATAGTTTTCATATTCTAATTATGTTATATATATACATATATATATATATATATATATATATATATATATATATATATATATATATATATATATATATATATATATATATATATATATATATATATATATATATATATATATATATATATATATATATAACTTCTTTTTTTAGTGGGAGGTGAAGTTACCTCCACTACAACACTGTTACAATTCCTCCGGGAACATTTAGAGCTGCGGGGCACTAAATACATGTGCTTGGAGGCTGGTTGTGGCGTCTGCATTGTAAGCGCTGAAAAATCTTCCAATTCTCTACCGGAAGCTGTTAATTCTGTATGTTGTTTTTTAAATATATATATATATATATATATATATATATATATATATATATATATATATACATATATATATATATATATATATATATATATATATATATATATATATATATATATATATATATATATATATATATATATATATATATATATATATATATATATATATATATATATATATATATATATATATATATATATATATATCCAGCTAATATAAAGTAATATTACAAATGTATACCAAACTAAAAAAATTTAATGCAAATATGTATGCACATTTTTTGTAAGTAAAGTTAATTAAAAAGAAACCAAAAACTAAACGATCAAAAATAATATTTTAATTATTATAAAACGAAATCTTATCGTTGTTTCTGTAATTCACATTCTGTTAATTCTGTATGTTGTTTTTTAAATATATATATATATATATATATATATATATATATATATATATATATATATATATATATATATATATATATATATATATATATATATATATATATATATATATATATCCAGCTAATAAAGTAATATTACAAATGTATACCAAACTAAAAAAATTCTAATGCAAATATGTGTGCACATTTTTTGTAAGTAAAGTTAATTAAAAAGAAACCAAAAACTAAACGGTCAAAAATAATATTTTAATTATTTATAAAACGAAATCTTATCGTTGTGGCGCAGCGGCACAGGGAGACTGTAAACGCGACGGTTGTGAGTTCGATTCCCACTACGGGAGAACGAAATATTTTCTTCTTCTTCTCTCTGGTAACAAGAGAAAGCGTGACGTTAAGTTCCACCGCTTCAAAAAGCGGCAAACGGAGTGTCTTAACACTAAAAAAAATTGGATAATCACAAGAAAATTTAATAAAATTAGCCCATATTATATATGATAATATATATTATGGGCATATTTTTCTTCCATATAATTTTTGCCTTGACTGGAACCAACTTCAAAGAAAAACCTGAAGGTAAATTTTTAAATATTTTTTTTTCAAAGTCGGTTGAAAATGCTAGCTAGACTAATGAATTCAAATTCAAATTCCAATAATTCTACAAATAATACGAATTTATAATACAAGTAAATAATCATTTTTATTTTGTATAAGATCAGTTTTTAAACGTTTAAAAGAGTTTTTGTTTCCATTTGTTTAAATGTATTTAATATGTAGGTTACATATATTGGAATATATTAATTTCTGTTATCAAAATTATAAAAACATACGAAATCGTTCGTAATATATTCAAAACAGAATGAAAGTTATCTTTGTAATACTAATACTAGCAACCTGCCCTCGGTGTTGCTCGCTTATTCATTTAATAACCTGAATAACGTACTGTTATACCCTAACTTTCTTAAGTTGTCTTTTCCCTATCCCTTGATAGGGATAGGCTACTATATTAATCCTGTAAATATAATTAGATATCCCTAGATTGACGCTTCCCCTACCGCGTCACATAAACTGAATAGTGTCCTTCCCATATTATTAGCCAGTACTAACGTAGACTAACAAAATCAGTCTACGTTTTTATTCTTTAGAGAGAGATTTCTAAGTCTAATTTAAGTTATTTTATATTATTTCTATATCATACTATTTCTTTATAATAAATAGACTAATTAAAATAAATATTAAAAAAAAACATAACCTAAATTCGCGATATAACATTTCGGTGGTAGCGGAAAGGGATTTTCAAAATTAAAAATCCCTGGAACGTCTTCGCGAGCTCTAACAAATAAAGTAAAAATTAATTAAATAAAAAATTAGTGACAAGGTATTGAGATTCGCTCTGCTTCCAAGACCTTGCTTCGCACCTGCACTAAATTGATATAGCGCTTATCAGGACCACCGTGGCGATAGCGCCACGGTGGTCCTGATAAGCGCTATATTAAATTACATATTATAAATAACAATGACGGAATTTAAAGTACCAAAAATTATTAATAGCGACTCATTGCAAGTTCCATATTCCTTAGACTTGCCGTTGGAATCTGAAGTCGACAAACCATTAAATTCTATAGAATAATACGGCAAATGCATTTAAGCATCCTTTTTAAATTCATAAAACCTTAGGAAGAGTGTAGAGAGATTTTAAATTCGCTTATAATTAACTGTAAAAATGATTGCGTTTTGTATGTTACTGGCAATCATCAAATCAATTTGACTTACATTTATTTTAAACCAATTATCTGGTAAAGCTAAAGCAACATGCTCTTACAAAGATTTAATTACATGTGGACAATTAATGGAATTTTTTATGACTCGTTTCAGCCAAAGATTATTACATTATTTATACACACTCGCTCACAGAACTGCAAAAATCCTAACAAGAGTCAAACGAAAATGTTAGTCAAATTTTTCTTACGACAGAAATATCCGTAAATTCGACAAAGGTAAAAGAAATCCCAGGTCGAGTAGCGGCGATGGAGGACCTCGCCCTTCATAATTTTACAATAGCTTTACATCAGAGAACATCAACGTTTGTTAGGTGTAGGACTCTTTAAAAATCTAAACGAGCCTATTAACTGTAATATAGATTACAATGAAGATATTCTAAAAACAGATGATAATAATAGTGAAGATATTAAGACTTTTATTTCGTGTACAAGCTTATAAGACTTCCTCCTTTATAGAGTATCGATCGCTGCTAAGTATACTTAAGTTAACTTGTATTTAACATAACTTCACGTACTTAAAAAACTACGGGAATATTATAAATATTTATATTTTTAATATTATTATAAATATCATATCAATTTATTGATAATGAGATAATGTAGATACATCGATTGCTTATTAATTTTATAACAGATAAAGGAAAGTTTTTATTAGGTGAAGGAATTTTTCAAATCATTCCAGTAGTTTCGGAGATTGTCGCTGTCAAATCAACAAACAAATATTTCCTCTTTACAATAGCTAGCCTAGCGGCCCGTCCCGGCCTCGCGCGGATGGACATTAATTTTAAAAATCATTTTGGGATATAGTACATATGTAAATACTTAAAGACGTAGACGTAGACGAACTCCTCGAGGAATGGCAAATATAAATATGGCGATTTTGATTTTTTCCAAACATTTTAAAGATGTATTTATACATTTTAGTTTAGACAGTATAGGTTAAGGTACGTTGAAACTAATTCTCATACATCTCACTTGAAAAATAACGATTTCTCTATATACAAAATTTCAGGGTCCATTTTACCCGCTTCTTCCCTCATTTTCACAATAAAATGGTAGCCTATCTTACTTCTTGGGGCTTAAGGTCTCGCTATTTCAAATTTCGTTAAAATCGGTCTAGTAATTTTAGAGCTAATTAATTCAATACAAACAAAAACTCAAACATAGAAATCTAGATATAGATTTTATTTCAAATAATAACTATCCTGTAAATTCATTGGAAGGAGGAAAAGCCAGAAGTTATTTATATTAATAAATTTTAGTTATTTCCACGTATTCCATTTAATATATAGTTGAACCTATAACAATATAATACGTGAGATCCTTTCATCTTTTATTAGACCATGGCGTATTAAGCGTTGGAAACCCATGCCAAACTAGCTAGAAATAACAAAAATAAAATAATGAGCATATGCAACATAAAAGCGACATAAATATCAAGCCAGTCAGTAAGGCGAGTAAGGCAATCAGTATATAATATAATTATTATGCGCCATGTAAACACGGCAATTAAAACTTTTGTTTTTGGTAACAATAACCTCAAGAAAAGTTTTAAGTTTTAAAAAGTTTGCATATTATAATGTTTTCAGTACCGTAATGATCATGTTTTTAATCTGGCAAGATATATCTACTTAGTTATTTTACAATACTTGACAGAATTAATTAGCAGAATTAATTAGAGCCAATAAATTGTCCACTGAGGATGTTAAAGACCGTGCAAAGTGGAGTAGGCTTAGTCGGAAGGCAGACCCTGGCAAAAGCCGGGACTAATGCCAAGAAGAAGAATAAGACTTGACAGAATTAATTATTTTCATTTTCGTCGCTCAACGTTTCGTTCGTAACAAAACAAAGAGCGGCGTTGAGTACAGCAACTCAACACGCAATATCTCGAAAGGTAGAAACCGGGGCACGGAGTTTCTTAACTCTAGTAGGAGTTCCCTGTTTCTACTCTGCTACATGCGGGATGTCTATAAAAAAGGAAAAAATAAAAGTTTTAAATTTGTCTAAAAGCCATAGCTAAAGACCTAATGTATAAAGTACAAATATTGTTAGGTTATATTGTTACACCAAAGATATATTTTTTTGTAATATTTGAATATATTTTTATGCAACATACATTTGTAAATTAAAAAAAAACATTTTAGTGTATGGTTTCAATTACATCGTGTCATGGCTGGAAAATAACAACCATTGAGGGAATAGGCAACAGATGGAAGGGATACCATCCCCTACAGAAGGCGCTCGCTGAGAATAATGGGTCGCAATGTGGATATTGCAGTCCTGCCTTCGTTATGTCTATGTATAGGTGTGTGTAAAAAATTGTATATATATATATATATATATATATATATATATATATATATATATATATATATATATATATATATATATATATATATATATATATATATATATATATATATATATATATATATATATATATATATATATATATATATATATATATATATATATATATATATATATATATATATATATATATATATATATATATATATATATATATATATATATATATATATATATATATATATATATATTATATATATATATATATATATATATATATATATATATATATATATATATATATATATATATATATATATATATATATATATATATATATATATATATATATATATATATATATATATATATATATATATATATATATAGGTCAGAAATACTTGAAATTTATAAATTTTAATTTATCTTCATTTATAGCTTATTAAAAAGTCGAAAAAACTTAACAATGTTGGAAATTGAAAGAAATTTATCTAGTAACATCTGTCGGTGTACAGGATATAGACCAATCCTGGAGGCATGCAAAAAATTTGCCAGTGATGCTCCTAACCCACAAATATTTGATATTGAAGATATACAACTGTGTAATAAAACAAGAAACGCTTGTAACAAACTTAAGGAATGTGATGAAAGTGACTGGTGTATCGTTACTGAGGCCAATTTTAAACGTATTTTTTATCTAGAACTTAAGGATGGAAAACAGTGGTACAGAGCTGAGAGCATATCAGATATATTTGAGATTCTTGAAAGGAATGGTGAAAATTCTTACATGCTGGTAGCTGGAAATACAGGAAAAGGTAATATAATATACATATGAATTATAATGTATACATTAGATAATGCGGTGTAGCTTAGTAATAAATTTGCCAATCTCACAAATTTCAACAATTTTTTGCTTGTATTAGGTGTTCGGCGTATCGTTGAATATCCGCAAACTTTAATTGATGTCAGTACGATATCAGAATTAAGAGGGTACTTTTTTGATCAAAATTTGACAATTGGTGCTGGCGTTACACTGACAGAACTTATAAATATATTAGAAGAAGTATCAGATACAGAATATTTTGAGTATGTGAAAATCTTAGTAGATCATTTACAACTTGTGGCTCATATAGCTGTAAGGAATGTAAGTATTTACCAAGATTACCCTATATGTTTTTTTACCTAAATTGATTATTATGGGTAAATTGGTCTTACCTGAAGTAAGAGTATTTATTTATTTCATTTATGATTTAGTAATTGTTATTCATAGACAAATATATATATATGTATATATATATATATATATATATATATATATATATATATATATATATATATATATATATATATATATATATATATATATATATATATATATATATATATATATATATATATATATATATATATATATATATATTTCTTTTTTTTTTCTTGTTTTTTTAGATCGGGACGATAGCTGGTAATCTAATGTTGAAATATATGTATCGTGACTTTTCATCAGATATCTATCTTCTTTTACAAGCAATTGGTAGCGAGGTGACTTTGGGTAAGTACTCGTATATAGTCAGTATTTCTAGAACAGTCAAAGAAAATATCAAAAATTTGATGAAGATTGTGTCGAAATTCAAAACGAGTCTGTCTTGACGGTTTGTAAGAGCTTCCTACTATATATATATATATATATATATATATATATATATATATATATATATATATATATATATATATATATATATATATATATATATATATATATATATATATATATATATATATATATATATATATATATGTATATATATATATATATATATATATATATATATATATAGGTCAGGTTTTTCAAATAAATACTTATTTATTTTTAGTAGCTGCTCCAGGGATTACCAAAAGAGTGACATTAGAAGACTTTCTGTACGAAAACATGAAAGGGAAAGTTATAAAGAACATAATACTGCCACCGTTCAGTAATAAAAATAAATTAGTAACGTTTAAGGTAGCGTATTGTTTTTATTTCAAATCAATTCTTTTGATTGTGGCGTTTAGAGCGTGCCAGTTGTACACACATCACATCGATTATGTTTTAAATAAAAATACTTACTGTGTACGTAATATTATTATAAATATAAATAAACAATATAAAAAGAGAAAAAAATTAATAAAATGTACAAAAGGCCATCTTATGGCTTTGGTTAGCCATCTCTTCCAGATAACCTTTATGGTGAAAAGAAACAGTTCAAATTATGACGAGGCCGAGGTGTTATAATTTTGTTATTATTTAAATAAATAATTGAATATTGATTTCATCTATTAATCATTATTAATAATTACCTGAACCAAAAAAATGCCATATTGTATTTAAAGTAAATAGTTAACCATTCAATGAATGTCAAATAAACCAATTTATACATTTAAAACATGTTTACTGAGCTAGTTAAAATTAATAAAGCACTTTTAAGACAAATGCTATTGTAACAATTAATAATGGCTATTGCAGTAAGATGGGAAAATGTATGACTGTAAGTGTGATGATCATGAGTTCGATACCCTGGAAAATTAATTATTGTCACTTCCACTGATAGGAGTGTTATTATTATTAAATTGAATTATTTTTTCAGGTATCTCAACGACAACGAAATGCGCATGCGCATGTTAATGCTGCATTTTGCTATAAACTAGAAACAAATAACGTTGTCAGTAAAGCCAGAATTGTATATGGTGGATTAGCAGCTAATTTTTCACGTGCCAAAAATACTGAAAAGAAGTTAGTAGGGAAAGTGCTATTTTGTAATGAGACTTTAAAATCTGCATTAACAGTACTATCAAAAGAAGTGATTGTGGACGAAAATCCACCAGAACCATCTGCTCATTATAGAAAAAAACTAGCGCTTGGACTATTTTATAAGGTATTTTGGCTTAAAATTTAGATAGAAATCTAAATTTGCAAACTAATATATATAAGCATCTGGCAAACTATTTAGATTTTTTATTATTCTGATATTTTTCATTATGAAGTATCTATTTGAAGATATTTTATTTAGCTTCGCGTTGTATACCCCATGTAGCAGGATAAGCAAAGGCACCTATCGTTAAGACACTTTGTTCCCGCTATAACCCTTCGAAATATTGCGTGTTTGTGTGTTTGTAAATTTTAATTTAATGACTTATTACCTAATCAAGGACCTGTTGCACCTGATATAGAACCACAATAGGACATTTAAACTATAAGAAATCAGAAAATGGCTCATTAGTAAAAGTTTGTGAGCGTGATGAGAATTTTTCATTATAACCTTATGAAAAACCATTATGCCCAGCTAAACTACGAGTACATGAAATACGGAAATGGCATCTAAACAAAAGTCATTTAGCGCGATAGACATCTTTGATTGACATTTCGATATAACAAAAATATAAGCTAAACTAAAAAATAAAAATAAAAAATCTTTAGTAATAATTATTGAGCGTAGTAGTAGAGCGTAGCAGTTTTTATTTCTATGTAAAAATCTAACATGTGGAATAATAATCTCATGAATCTAAATGCACAAGGATCAATCGGAAAGAATACGAGTCACGAGGGTGGCAAGGATCATAAAGTCTACGCCAATGAAGTGTCGAGGGTCCACTAGTGGTAAAAATAGTGATTTTTCAAAAATAAAATATAAACACCACATATTATAATTTTCAGGGTCTATTACACCTATGCCCTAACGACAAATTAGATTTTAAATATAAATCTGGTGCTTTGAAGCTCGTTGAAACTCGCCCAGTATCCAAAAGCTCACAAAATTTTACAACCGATCCTTCTGTGTGGCCTTTAAATCAGCCATTAATTAAAGCAGAAGCATATGTAAGTTGTTTATAAATCAACTTTGACACCAACATTTTTAGGTTTAATTTCAAATTAGCACGTTATTTTTATTTGGCACATGTATATTACTCGCTCACATCCACAAATAGTTGATGTTTAAGGTAGGAAAATTATTAAATGTAACTAACTGATTTGGAAACTATAAATAATACAATGTCTGTGTGTTTAATAAAATAAATTATTTCTAGATTCAATGTGCAGGTGAAGCTATATATTCAGAAGATATACCCGTAATACCTAAGCAGATGTTTGCAACATTTGTTCTCACTACTGTAGGGAAAGGTACTATACACTCTATAGACGCAACAGAAGCATTGGTAAATAAATATTCACATGTGACAATATTAATAATTTCTATTATTAATAGCAAAAAATTATGAAAATGAAAATAATATTTTCACTTTTGCAGGCACAGCCAGGTGTATTAGCATTCTACTCAGTAAAAGATATTCCAGGTTTGAATTCATTCACATCAGTAGAGGATACAAACAGTTCAGCAAATGAAGAAATACTATGTAATGGTGAAGTTCGTTATTTCAATCAACCTTTAGGCATTATAGTCGCTGAAACTTATCATATTGCAAACAAAGCTGCATTAATTGTTAAAGTAACGTATCGTGATATTAGCAAGCCCGATATTGATGTAAGAATAAATAAAAATAACGCACAAAAGACAACTTTATTTCATTCTACGAAAGCTACTAACCAGGGAAATGATATTGTAAGAGTTATCAAAGGAGATGAAAATATATTTGGCCAGTATCATTTTTGCTTGGAGAACATTGCTTGTATAACCTGGCTGACAGACGATGGACTAAGAGTATATCCTTCATCACATTATTATGACGCCGATCAATTAATGATATCTAGATGTTTGGCCATTGATCAAAATAGGTATTATTTTATTTCAGATAACATATCCATAATACATGTAAATGAACTGTAATCTTAGACAATTTAATATGGGAAATTTAACAGTTTAATATATTTTTTTAGTGTTGACGTAAAAGTACTGAGAGTCGGTGCAAGCTATGGCTTAAAATTATCTAGGCAAACTTTAATTGCTACAGCTTGTTCTATTGCTGCGTATAAATTGAAAAGACCATGCAGATTTCTTTTGCCGCTCCAAATTCAAACGAGAGCTTTAGGCAAAAGAATGTCTTCTGTCACAAACTATGAAGTAAGTGATATCAATTGAATAGAAAATGGACGTGGATGGAAAAATGAGAGAAGGATGAAGGCACGATACAATCTCCACATAGGCACGAGAATGACACAGTAAGAATGAAGAGGAACGTTTTTAGGTGGTTCGGGAACGTCGTGTGAATGAATGATGAAAGAAAGGTTAATAATATTATATATGAAGCAAGAATCAGTAGTGAGAGGGAGATACAAAGACCTCGGTTGATCTTCAAAAAAACAGTGTTAAAGACACTGTCTCGTAAAACCCGTGGGCATGTATGAAAAGATTAATAACAGTGGACGAGAAGAAAGGTGTGGGATCCGTATCATTTGAAACTGTCCTGGCTACTCCTCTAGGGACTTGATATTAATAAATAAATAAAACAAAAATATATTATATAATATATTTAAATATGTTTAAATTAAGTAACAAGCTTTTATTGATTGTTTTAGATTGGTGTTAATGAAAAGGGCATCATACAATTTGTGAATTACGATATCTATGACGACAATGGTTACATTGTAAACGAACTTCTACTAAATCTCACATTAGATTCTTATCATAACTGTTACCAAAGAGACAAGTGGAATTTCCGCTGTTTCAATACTCTCACTGATACTCCATCGAATACTTGGTTTCGTTCCCCAGGTATAATAGGGTGTTATATGTATATTTAAGTAATTTAAAAAAAAATGTATGCTTCAAAACACAAATATATAAACATACTAATTTAAAATTTGATTTATCAGGAACATTAGAAACTATTAATGCTACTGAGGTGATGATGGACAGAATAGCATACGAATTAGGCATTGATCCTTTAGAGGTCCGTTTAAATAATTTAGACGCAGAATATTGCCCTGACATTATCGAGATGATAAATACAATCAAAATGAACTCAAATTACACAAAAAGAAAAGAAAACGTGAAAAAATATAACTCTAGTAACCGATGGAAGAAACGTGGGTTAAGATTTTCTCTTATGAAATGGAAGAGTGTTGTACCATTTCAATTGAATGTAACATTGTCAGTATACCACGGTGATGGATCAATTGCAATAACTCATGGCGGTGTTGAAATAGGACAAGGAATAAATACAAAGGCGATGCAAGTGTGTGCTTACTTCCTTAATATACCATTAAATAAAATTAAAATTAAAGCTAGCAACACCACATCAAATGCTAATAATTCCCATACAGCTGCAAGCTTAACAACTCAATATGTAACTTTAGGAGTTCAAAGGTGCTGCGAGCAACTTCTTCAAAGACTTGCACCTCTTAGAGCAGAAATGGGAAACCCAACGTGGGAACAACTTATTGCTAGAGCTTATAAGCTTAGTATGAATTTACAAGCACATGGAGATGTTGACGGCAAAGACCTTTTTCAATACAATGTGTACGGGGTCACTTTGGCTGAAGTTGAAGTAGATATTTTAACAGGAGAGTGGCAATTACTTCAAGTTGATTTGATTGAAGATGTCGGTAAGAGCGTTAATCCTGCAATTGATATTGGCCAGGCAAGTCCATTACACATCAAAAAATATTTATTACTGCGTTTTTAGCCTCAACTACATATATGTTAATTTGTTGTTTGTGTATGTTTTTTTTTTATTTTAATGAAAACTTTCTTTGTACATGCATGAGTAATATTTTTCTTTTATTTGATGTTAAACACATCTGATGATGTTTATACATTCATACCAAATTTTATAGACATCATTCTAAAAGCTGAGTCTAAATAAAAAGTGATAAAAAGGCAGAGCTACTATTTAACATATTATATTGTGTGATTTTAGTTAGAGGGAGCCTTCATACAAGGTATGGGTTATCAAACAATGGAAGAATTAAAGTATAACCCTAACACAGGTGAACTATTAACTGACAGGACATGGAACTATTTTGTGCCGCTTGCAACTGATATACCGACAATATTTAATGTGTATTTTCGTAAAAAGTCCTACAGCTGTGATGCTATTCTAGGATCGAAAGGTACTTTCAAAGCCCATTTATAATTGCTCTTACATTAAGTTGAATTTAATTATTCTCAATTACCTCCATATTCAGCTATGATGGATTTTTTTAAATCAAAAATTGGGAAATCATGAAAATCAAGTTGCAAGAAGCATATATAATATCATCGATAAGAATAAGCCCGGTAAGAATGTATTGGCGACGATGGCTCCAAGAGGCGCGTGTTTGAATCTCGCTACGTTTAATTTTTTTTACGCTTCTAAATATTTCTTATAATAATATTAATAAGCCCGCAGGGCAGCTTGTGGCGAGCTGTTAGGGAGTGGAGACCCCACGGACCTGAGATCTCCAGAGGGGTATTGTAATTTATCCCCCGCCTCTGGCTTGCCTTCATTGGCCGGCAGAGTGGAGCGCAAGAGCTATATGCTCGAAATGGTGGAAGTGCTCAATCTGCATAGTAACGGGGAAAACCGCTCACGAGCTCCTCGTGATGGTGAAACAGGTGCACATTTCTCAACACCCTTAGCCAACCATGCTGGTGTTGCGCCTGAGGTATTACGCCGCTTTGTCGTAACTAGATGGGGCCCCCCATCTAGTGGCGGTTCTCATATTTCATTGCACTGTGTGAATAAAATTTGAAAGAATGTTAAAGCAGTCAATATGCATATTATGTTTATTTTGTTATTTAAAAGTTTTATTATAGCACTTTCATGTAATTTGTATTTTTTTTATATTGGAAATATTTTGCCAATTGTATGTAACAAATTCATTTTTTTTATATATTTAAAGCCTGTTCTGAACCAGCCACTTGTATGGCAGTGGTGGTACGACTGGCATTGAGAGAGGCCATAGTGTCTGCTAGAAGTGACACTGGACTACCTGCGAACGAATGGTTTCAAATAGGTAATATTAATTTTTTTTAAAAAGTTCCATATAAATATAAAATATGTATATGTATATAGAAAGCTTTTATTTCATACAATTGAATTGACAAAAAAATTAAAAATAATAATATATTAAAATTTTCAACGCCGCGCTAGTTCTTGCCAGTGTAGAGGGATGAAAACGATTTATTCTCCCAAGTGTACCTAACTTCACTTTATTTCGATTGTTATTTCAGATGGTCCATATACTGTTGAAAAAATATGTTTGTCTTCCAAGACCAATTTGGATGATTTTAAGCTCTACTAGTTGCATACTAAAGTAAAGCTGCCACATTATTAATAGCTTCTAAAAAATGTTATACACATTTCATGTATTATTAATCAAATAAAAAAGTCTATTTTCGTATTATTTCTGGAATAACTGTAATAAATATTTATTTGAGATCTCTACAATAAGCCATTTCATTTGATATGTCACAAAACACTTTAGCAAAGTTTTTCTTTAATACTTTGTCGCCCAAAAGTCACCTTCCATTTATAATTCAAAAGCTTACGTTACACTTTTGTATTTCAATTGATTCGGTAAAGTAGTATTGGCACAAATTCTTTTTCATAGGATTTTTTTTTTAGTATTTAAACGTAAAAAAATATATTTTATTGATTTGTAAAGTGTTTATCTACACTAAGTATAGAAAGACTATTTACAGATATTTATTATTAAACAAGCAATGTAATTTGAATGTGATAATAAACTAAAAAAAAAGATACGCAAAAACTTTGATCGCATCGGGATTTGAACGCGTAACTACTTCTGCAAAACTGTCTTTTTATTAATGCCACAAATCACAATACTGTACATTTGGACTGAGCTCTAGTTTTAAAGCTACATCCTATGGGAAATCAATGGAGCCAGTGCCTTTTAGTTTATAATACAGCTTATTGAATTATATGATAATCATATTATATAGTACGCTTATAAATTCAATATTTATAGTTATGCAAAATTTTGAACATATTTCGAGACATACGGACAAAATCATTAAAATATTATTACATAAGTTATTTCACCTGTTTTTTGTCTGCAAGTATATTTTTTATTTTATTTTTATTTATTTATTATATGTTACAAGTTAATGTCAACCTTAATTTTAATTTCAACAGATAAGATAAAGATTAAGAATAAAAAATAAGTTTATATATTTATATATATATATATATATATATATATATATATATATATATATATATATATATATATATATATATATATATATATATATATATATATATATATATATATATATATATATATATATAGAAAATTTATATGTTTATATATTTATATACATAGAAAGTTTATATATTTAGATCTAATGTCACTGTAACAAAACCTCTCTCTTCCCGGTAGGTAAAGATAGTCTAGTATCAAGACACACTGATCTCCTATTGCATGTTGAGATATGCAACTCAATGCTGTATTTAGTCATACCAGATCAGGTTTAGGAAAATCGAAATAATTGATTCAATCGAATGGGGATCAAATCTACACTCTCCACATTTATTATTAATATTCTTTATTGTACTAAAAAAAAAAAAAACATAAGCGTAACAACATAAAAAAAGAAAAAGTAGTACATAAAGGTGGACTTATCCCTATAAGAGATCTCTTCCAGCCAACCTATGGTAGTGGATGAGGTTTTAAGCAGCGGGTAAGAATATAGTACAAATTATTCTATAATAAATTAGAAATACATATATAATTAATTATATGTCACACATAAATAAACACATTTAGAGTCTCACGTGGCAGCAGAAACGTCGGTAGCAGGAATTGCTGGATAACATTTAAAAAATAATAGTAATATCTGAATATAAAGATTTTGGCTACTTAATAACTAACATACGTATCTGTTATTATTGTTTTATGGTTATTTTGCAAAATTCCTAAATATTTAAGAAAAGTCAGCATGGGGCCGTCGTCTGACTTCACATTCTGGGTTCGATCCACATTTGGTGAGATTGAATTGTTTTTATTTCACTTGCTCTGGTACCAAGACAGAGCGTGGCGTTGAATTCCAACACTAGAAGGCTAGGAACGGAATCTGTTCACATTGACTTTCCTTCGGCTATATGCAGAATAATGGTTGAAGCTAAAAAATATATATATATTGAACAGGGGAAATGATTAATGGCGCACTGAGCATAAAGCGATCAAGGATTAAAACCCTTAGCCATGCTTAGAGAGAGTCAGCGTTTAGTTAGTATTCAATCGTTACATATATTTGTAATTACTTAATGCTCATTAAAAGTTAATTGACGTCTCAGCTCATATTAAATTTAACTTTGTAGATATAATCTCTTCATAGATATCTACACTCTAGTATCATTAAAAGGCTGAAAGAGTCTTCCCCTTATTAATCTGTAAGAGCGTCGTTAAAAATATCATATTGGAAGTAGAAATTTAATATCACGGACGGTGAAGGAAAAATTTACACGGTGCACTATTGCGCTATTACTTACTTTAGCTGTAATACGGTTTTAAATATATATATATATATATATATATATATATATATATATATATATATATATATATATATATATATATATATATATATATATATATATATATATATATATATATATATATATATATATATATATATATATATAAATAATATTTTATTTATATTTATTTGTATGTTTATGTATATGTTATATTTAATGCACCGCCCATGTTTGTACAACTCCAACATCCAAAGGTTGCCTGGAAGAGATCGCTTTTAGCGATAAGGCCACCTTATTGTACTTCTGTCCTTTTTTAGCCTAAGCTAACGAATATGGTAGCGAAGTAGACAATTTTAGTAAGCCAGCGTGGAATAAAAACGTAAAATTGTTAAAATAATACTAAAATTGAGCTTGGTTTACGATATTTGTTAGTTAATTGTAGTTTTTTTCTGCTTATTAAATTATTTACTAAGATTTACAAAAGGTAACCTGATGGGAATCGTGTCATATGAACATTTCGCCATATATATATATATATATATATATATATATCTTATCTTATAATATATATATATATATATCTATATATACTATATATATATATATATATATATATAATATATATATATATATATATATATATATATATATATATATATATATATATATATATATATAATCTTTATATTGCATTTTAAGAGTCATCTCGCTACTTACTGCTTTCACCACCCACTTTCACAGGTTGGCTGGAAGAAATCTCTTCTAGAGATAAGGTCCACCGTTGGAACTATATTTATTATGTATGTAATTCAACATATATTGATTGCAATAAAGAATACTATATTATATATATATATATATATATATATATATATATATATATATATATATATATATATATATATATATATATATATATATATATATATATATATATATATATATATATATATATATATATATATATATATATATATATATATATATATATATATATATATATATATATATATATATATATATATATATATATATATATATATATATATATATATATATATATATATATATATATATATATATATATATATCATCAGAGATTCTGCTCAACACTGTATTACCGAAAACGAAATATTTGTTTGATACTTAGTCGGCGGGATGAAATATATTTGTTTATGCTCCAAAAAAACATAGTAAGGTGTTAAGGCCCATCACCCAACACGTAATCGATTCAAGGATCCAGGTGGGAATTTGATTGTCCTGTCGCTAGATACTAAAAAAATAGATCTAATCTAAGAAGAAGAGAGTAGAGTGTCTCAACACAAGGATTTTTAACTGCAGGATAAAGCTTAAAATAAAAAAAGTACATTTATATCCCAATTCTGTATACGCTTGGACACGAGCGCTAGTTTCAATATCGTATTGACGATACGTCCTTTGGGAAATCAATGCTCTCAGTGTCTTTTAGTTCATAATACCGCTTATTGAATTTTTATTATGTAGGGATTTGTGTATAGACCTTCTAATATACAACATAATTTGCAGGTAAATGTGTAAACGTTATATAACTGCTTTTTGGGTTCCATGCCTCAAATGAAAAAAAGACCTTATAGGATCAAATTTTGGTTAATATACAAGAATGTATAAGCATTTATCCAACTTAATTAATATTGAGGACCGTCGTGGCGCTGTAAACATGACGGTTTGTGGGTTTGATTCCCACTTGGGGAGAATGAATGATTTTCATTTTCTTCGCTCTGGTGACAATCCAAAAAGCGCGTTCTGCCACTCAACACGCAATGCCTCGTGAGGCGGAAAACATAGAACGGAGTATCTTAACACTAGGTTCCTACAGTTCCTATGGTTCCCTCTGCCTACCCTGCCATGTGCGGGATACAACGTGAAGCTAATAAAATAAAAAAAAATTATTAAATAAATATTTTTTTGATAATTGTGAATAATCGACTTTATGTTCCAATTTTTTTTCTACGGAAGTTAAATCGATCTGAAGGATGACAACTATCCTTTATGCTGCATTAGGCATTAAGCTATTACCTTTCCAAAATTTATTAATAGATATTAAGCAGTTATCAGTAATCAAGCGAATTTGCCAGTACTGGAGTTTTTAAATGTTCCATTCCATTAAACAAATACAGTAAGTCATAAGGCAGTAAGTCACATGTAAGTCAGACGTACTTCTAAGCTATAGCCATATCGAAATTAATTTATTAGGTTGGTTTAATTTATTAGATCTGATTAGTACGCAGACATACAGACTTACATTTTGCGGAGTGATATTTTAGCCTCTAGTATCAGTAAATCAACTGACCGGGTTAATATTTTTTTTATCTCTCAAATACATAATTTGCTTTTCTATACTATTATTTTATACAACTTCTCTACTACTATAACAATAGTATATTTATAAAAAGTTTTAACTTTATTAAGTTTTCTAGTTTCTAACTACAAAAAATCTCTAAGGAAATGAAATACTTTAAAATTTACACAGCCTTTAGGTAATATGCACTTTGTATTATATCATACGAGCTGTAGCTTGAATCTCCTTATACTAGAACTACAAAACGAAATATGTAGGTTTTCCTTTTCTCGTTATAATTTGAGGAAGTTCCTTCTGATTAATTGTCCTACACTCCTCAATCAGGATCCTACCTGCTAAACGGCGGCGTGAATAGATGGACGAGTTCACTAGTTTTGCCGCCACAAGGCGAAAAAGGCTAGTAAAACTATATGAGCTTAAAATTATTTAAGGAAGTCAACAAGTGTGTATTAGGCCTGTTATTAAATTTAATTTATAATTATATAGACATAATTAATGGATATAACGTAGATATTAAGTATTAGTTATTAAAAAGCTAACTTAAATAATAATAGTAGGAAGACAGTATGTGTGTGTACAATTAATATATTTAAAGGAATGGAATATAACAATAGAACATGGAAATATTATTTTATTTTTATTAAGTGTCTGTCAGTTTATCTGTTTGCACATAATATGAAAAACTATTACTAACACTGGGGAGGACATAGGCTATAAATGATTTTAAAGACTCGCACACCTGATAAAGAACCATAGTAGTTCAGAAAAACTAAATTTGAAATTATGAAATTCTACCATTCAAAACGTTTTCAGCGTCATAGACATTTTTCAAAATATAATAATTTATATAGCTACAACAATAAAAACCGTTATATTACACTATTGTTTTTTTACTTAAAAATATAAAGTTTTCCTCTAATATAATAAAAGTATCAAAGTATGTCATTATGGAACGAAAATAGTACAGTAATATTAAGCAAAAGCCTAATAACTACTACAGTATATATAAGGTTCACAGTGCTGTAGTTGACGGACCGTGGTTGAATATCAATTAGGACGTCTACAGCGTCTCCTGAGAGCAATGTACGTAATGTTCGATTTAACCGATTACCCTATTTTGGCTAATTCGTCTGTTTTTATTTCAGCTCCACACTTTATCCCGTATATAGAAGGGTAGAGAATTTTATATGAAAACATTCCGTTCTCCGTCTTCTGCCTGAATTCGAGACATTACGTGTTTAATGGTGGAGCTCAAGGATGGGCCTGACTGTAAATACGACGGTTGTGGGTTCGATTCCCACTTAAGGAAAACGAATCATTTCATTTCCTCGCTCTTGTAACAATACAAAGCGCGACATTGAGCTCCCA
>JAXRJS010000033.1:980000-1006757 GCA_037127375.1 Dione juno | reverse complement strand
GCTCTTTCTTAAAAATCCCCCTATACAAACAAAATCGAACACTGCCCCTTCTTTTGTAAATAGGGATAATAAAGCTCTGCCGCAACTGATGGGCATCTTTCCATATTCAAGATCGAGGTCAGAAAGTATAAGCACACCAAGAGAGCCCAACGTTTCCACGCCTCGATCGGGATGTCGTCAGGTCCTACCGCTTTTCCGTCCTTCACGCGTCGAAGACATTAAACGGTTCGTCACGGGTTATTGGAGCAACAAGTCGGGGTTATAGTAATTCAGGGGGAAAGTACAAACTACTGAGTTTCAGCAGCCCCTTTAAAAGTGCTTCTCCATCCCCCTTTCACAGAGGCAGACACAAGAAACGTGCCCCGAGAATCTCTGACGCAAAGACATTTTTAATATCCTGCGTCGTTTCTATCTCGAGCACGAGCCAGTTTGTATATGAGCTTCTGCCCTTCCACAGTTTCAAGTTTATCGTACAATGGCGACAAACTTTCTCTGCGGGCTCTGGCTACAGCTCTTTTGCTGGCCCGTTTCGCTGCTATGTACTCCAGTCTGTCTTCAGGAGAGTTGGAATGCTACCACTCTTTAAACGCAGCCTTCATTCCTGAATCAGCCCCCTGCACCGGTCATTCCACCACCATGTCTCCCTGTCGATGACCTCCCACCCTTAGTAACACCAAGAACTCGCTTGCTCGCTGCATTGATTGCTGAATGAGCTCGATCCCATGCAGTCTGAGCGGTCTCTGTGTCAGTCAGTAGATTTTGACTCTCCGCCTCCGCCAAGAAGTCGGTCTGCATCGGCACATTCAACAACCACCACTTAATCCTAGGCTTGCGTTTCTTAGCTACTTTCTTTTTCGGAGTACAAGGAGGCGACGTTAGGCCGTCAGGCTTTCAAACCGGGAATGACCTACAGTTGGTCACCCTGCCTATAGACACTGTCTAGTCAGCAAATAATCAATTTGAGTTGAGTGGGTTCCGTTCTTATACGTTATAAGGTGCTGAGGTTTCTTCTGGAAGAAAGTGTTCACGATGGCCAGATCAGACACAATGCAGGTTCTTAGAATATTTTCTCCCTCTGCATTGTGAAGACCATATCCAAAACCCCCGTGAACACGTTCATACACCTCAGCGACCCTACCCACGTGACCGTTCAAGTCCCCCCCAACTAAGACTGATTCGGTAGAAGGTATAGCGAGTAGGACCTCTTCATACTGCTCCCAGAAGGTCTCCTTTTCAGCCGCGCTACAACCTGCCTGGGGAGTATAAGCACTGATTAAGTTTGTGATAACGCCCTCATCAGTACCTTTATCCGCATCAAGCGGTCGCAGCGACGGTCCACTTCAAGAAGCCCATTCTGAAGCTCTTCAGAAAGCGCTACCGCTACAACCGTTTTTGCCTGTAGGTGACCCAGTGTATATAAGGCGGTAACCCTGCCCGATGTACGAGACTTAGTGCCCTTCCAGCGAGTTTCCTGAAGGAAAGCACACTGGACCCGACGTCTCATGAGTACATCTGCGAGTTCTCTGCATCGTCCGGTTAGAGAGCCAATATTCCATGTTGCAAAGCGGAGTTTCCGTCTGGGTACTGACGTCGTTAGCCGTGCCCGTACTTGACACGGTAGCCCTTGCCCACTTATCGCAGGTGTAGGGCGATGTGCCTGCGCGTCGTTTAACGGCGACGCCCTAGCCATACCCAGCTTTATTCCAGATCGGTCCATACGAGTGGCGAAGTGGTTTTTTAGTGGAGCGATTGCCATCTGACCTCCAAACCCATTGGAGGGACACCACTTACATGGATTGGATCGGGTTATGAAAGTGGTGGCTCGAGGTCCCGGGGGGTCGCGTACCCGTATGTCCAAAACCAAATATCGGACAGATATTGGCTAGACACCCTCTGAAAACATTATATATATATATATATATAATATATATATATATAATATATATATATATATATATATAGTATATATATATATATATATATATATATTATATATATATATATATATGTATATATATATATATATATATATATATAGATATATATATATATATATATATTATATATATATATATATATATATATATATATATATATATATATATATATATATATATATATATATATATTATATATATATATTATGGAATAAGGAAGAAAAAGTACTTCATTTAAAACATCGTATAGTTAAAATGACAATTGAACAAAACTATTCTAGCAATCTGGAGCAATAAATGAACAGTGGGACTTTTAATTGATTGAAAGCTCTGAAACATAAAAAGAAACCAGTTTTTTACTAGAACTTTCTAGATTCCAGATTTAGTGTATGTAGAGTTATTTTAGTTGTATACTTCATAGGATACCCGTTCGAAACGTCGGGTTTCCAAAAAAAATGCCAATATTCGCGATTAAGTCCGGTTAAACTGTTATATTTAATATGTATAAATATCGCGCAAACCAAAGAATTTATTAAGACACTTTCCACCCAAACAGCGGTGTTCAGTGGCAGTACCCAAAGCCATGTTCTTGAGTGTTCTTTTCTTGAGTGAAATTTGAACCCACAAAAGTCATAAAATATTACAACAATTTATAAAATATATTTTTTAATAATGATGGAAATATCTAATTCTGAAATAATTATTCTAATTAAATAAAATCTGAAATAATTCTTAATAAGACGGAAATATATAATCTATTTCAACAAAATAAATAAATAAATAGCTTCACACTATACTGGATATAGCAAGGAAGGCAGAGGTTCAATTTCAATATTTGGAACATTACGTCTTGAATGGCGGAACTCAACGCCGCCAATGCCTTGTTTTTGATTAGGGCAATGGAATGAAATTTTCTTTTCCTTTTATTCGATTCGCCCATATTAAGGTTTTTAAATAATAGGCTTGAATCCAACAGGAGATCACTAGTTCTTAGGTCACTGACCTGACACATTCGCCATACGTATGTATGAGTTACCCCTCCCTACCATATATATGGCTGGCTCTGAACAGATCAAAAACGTTTAAAAATTACATATAAAATAATTAACCATGATGAATAATTTCGAAGAACTTACAATATGGAATGTGTACGTCTAAATAAATATGCAGATATTCGCACGTCAATTTTGGAAACTATTTGGATATTTGTAAACTGGATATTTACACGTGTATGTATCAATGTATGAAATATTAAATGTTTCATTTTTTTTTTCAATTTTCTTTATTTACATAATATTACATATTACAATACAAATGTGTACACGATAAGTATTGACATTTAATGCAGTACAACACTTAACGAGGCTACTTTCACCTAAGTAAGCTTATAGAATATATATAAAGGAACTGATCACAACATTTTTGGTTTTTAATACAACAATGCATTTGTAAACACAGAATATAATAAATTCAAAATTTTTCTAAGGTGTAAAATTTTGTTAATTGCTGGGGCTTAAATGTTGAATGTAAATTCTACTGAGGTCCTATGGCGCAGTGGTACAGTATCTAATTCACATTGAAACGGTACGGTAATGGTACAGGTTCAGTTCTCACTATGGGTAAGGAATAATTTTCATGTTTTCACTCTGTATGAATCAAATTCAGATGGAAAGCAAGTATCGGTCAAGTGCGAGAGGTATTCGCGTACTGAGGGTTCCTTACTAAATTCATGCTAAAGGCAAGTCAACGAAAGATAAAATTTATAACTGTTGACAAACTTCAAAGTTGCGTTCGTATGCACTCATTTTGTACGAAACTAATTGCACAAATAAGTTTGTAATAGTTTTTTTTTATGATTTATCTATAAATTACTACTAATGATCGGATTATTTTCTTTGATTGTACTATAATTTTAACTCTAACTTATTGCCAAATTCATTGCGTAAATCATATAAATGAGGCAAAAATAAAGTATAAACGTTGTGCTCCAAGAAAGCACAGGTTTTCACATTTGGCATCATTTTCAACCTCCACGTGCTGTTGATGGACGGACAACAAACTGTTCCTATCTCACTCATATTGTTATACATCACTCTGTCAGTCTATCAAGATCTTATCTCATAATCTTATGGTGGTATTAAGCTGAAATTAATGTGACATATCCAGTTCGGAGATCTCTTGAAGCACAGAAAAAGTCGAACTTCTAAGTAAACAAACTGAAAATGTGGTTTCCTTTTTTTTGAGTATTTTATTAAATAGCCCAGCCCTTCATATCTTTGCCCGCTTGATCAATTTTCTTGGATTTACTTTAATATAATATGCAGGTATTTTTTTTATAGAAGATTATTGGCCCTATTGTTTGAATTACTTTGTCCAAGAAGACAAATGTATAGCTTATGAAATGTATACTTTAAAAGAAATTTAAATTATTTCATACGCAATAATTCACCTTGGCGGAAGGTACGCCTAACTCCTTATTCCGCGGGAACATTCCTCTAGAATTTGTGCTCCACAACGATTTCTGTCTTCTAGAGACAGTTTCATAAAAATCAGTTCAGCTTTTCCGGAGCAGTAACGCGTAAATAACTACATTTTAAAATATACAGTTATTTTTAAATCACCAACCGCCACTTCAATTTAATTTATATGTATGTATTAGTACTTATTTTTCTATCGGATACACGCTACACGGCTAGTAATTGTAAATTGTATCAAAATACTCTATTTAAGATACATCTTTCAAAATTTATAGAACTTCCGGAACAGAATCAGTTGATTTTTCAGGGCTTAAAATGTCGCGTCGTCCAAATATTCCCGAAGGCAGCGTTAACGTGTTATGCTGGAACTAACTTCATCACCCACTAAGGAAAAATGTGTTAGTTCGCAATGGAAAGTGTGTATATATAAATATTAAAAAAGATCATCCAGACCTAAATCGTTAGTTTTTTTCACGTATTATATTATATGTATAGGTAACATGGTAAGCATAGTGAACCTAGTGCCTAGACACTTCGTTTTCCGCGTCTCACATTTCGAGACAGGCGTGTTAAGGGACGGAACGCAGCTCATAAAAATAATATAAGATAAAATAATTATCCCGAGTAGAAATTGAACCCATACCCATCCCGGCTTATAGACGCTTCCTCATTGCCGACCGATCTGAGTAAGTTATGTACAACACTATTACTTACTGATTTGATATTATTGATTTCAATTTTATACAAAAATATTATTTTTTTACTCAATAAATTCTATTTTATTAATTTATTTGTATGCTTGGTTTATGTAGATGCAAGGAAAATGAAATTAATTCATATTAAATGACCCAATACACCCCCCCCCCCATTTAATATGAATTATGTTTGAAGTATATTTAGAAGGAACCCACAACCATTTCGTTAACAGGTTAACACGGTGCATATGCGCCACGATGACTTTCAATTTGTTATATATAATTAAAAGTCCATTATGAATTCCAAAGACTAAAGCTTTTAGTTCCACTATAGAGCTGACTTTTTTTTTACGTGGTCTAACAATTATTTTTTTCAAAAGCGTCTTAAGAGAAAATGTCGTGTTTTAATAGCTATTCGCTAAAACTTTTATTAGAAATTACTACTTTAGATATTAAAATGTGTTGCAAAAGAAAAATTGATAGAAAAATAATTAAAAAAGACATTTGAAAATTGGAACACAGCAGGCTTAGAACCCGCGCCCTATGGAAGCCGTCCAAGCGCTCTGATCACTAAGCCATGCGTGTTTTTCTACCCTTAGTATGGATTAACACTAAAAAAAGATATAATAAATAAGAAAATTTGATTATACTATCGCCTATGACCCAAAAATATCTCCTTAAAGGATCTCCATAATGACGGGTCTTGCGATGCCCTCATGCAGTGGTTTACAACAACAAGATTGTCACTGCCACTTGAGAACCTTTTAACCCCAAAGGCCATCGGTTCTTTGGTCAAATATTAAAACGTTCCGTTCCACACTCGCAAAATTATTCCAAACAATTTCATTTCATAATTTCCTATATTTTATGATGAAAACACAAAATACTATGACAGCGAAAGTTCCAAATAAATAACGCACGATTAATTCTAATTCACTATAATTTATAACAGTCCTTATTCTTGACTAAAGTACTCAATTTCGCCCTACTTTTAATAAGTATACCTTTAATACAGCTACAGCAATAACCATTATGTTAGGAAAATTGTACAGTAATATAAAACAAAAGCTTACCAAGAGCTCTATAATAAAGAGAGTACACTCTACTACAGTATATATAAGGTTCACAGCGCGGTAGTTGACGGACCGTGGTTCAATATCAATTAGGCCGCCTACAGCGTCTCCTGAGAGCGACGTACGTAATGTTCGACTTAGCTGATTATTTTGTTTTGAATACTTCCTGAGCATGGATAGAGTGCTACATTCTGACTAATATTGTGAACAATAAAATAAGTTATTAGCTTTTTATTTTATATACATTCGAATCGTTTACTTTTGTTATTAATTAACACGATAGGTAGAGATTGTATTGTTAAGACACTCATTTCTCCAATTTCTCCGGAGTTATTGCATGTTGGGTGGCGGCACTCAACGCAGCGTTTTGCCAGAGCAAAGAAATAAAATTAGAAAAAAAAATAAAAAAAGTAAAAAAAAAAACATTAAAAATAAAAGTAGAAACCGGGCCCCGCAAACAGGCCGTAGATTTTATGAGATACTAGCTTTTGAAAGCGACTTTTTCCATGTGCACTCACTTGCTTATTTATTATCCCTCCATTTTACCCTATTAGGGGAGAATTTTGTACATTTCACCTAAACAGATCATTTTTATTTCTAATCATGACCCTCTATACCATTTTTTATACTGTTAAGTCCAGAAATGAGAAATTTTCCATACAAATATGACCCCGCTCCATTTTCGCCCTTTAGGGGAGAATTTGCCCATTTCGTCTACACAGATTTTTTTTAATTATATTATAAAACTTATATACTGATTATTATACATTTTACTTGTAGATAAGTCAAAAATTGAGAAAATTTAGTGCTCTCTTACATCATGAGGGTTCCTTTCATTGTACAAAGTTAGTCAGTCAGTCAGTCAGTGAGGTTTGCCTTTTATAAATTCAGATACATCAATAGGAGTTAATGACCTTGAATGGGTATCTATTCCACAACTATAGCATGCCAAATTTATTAACAGAATAAACATGAAAATTATATATATATATATATATATATATATATATATATATATATATATATATATATATATATATATATATATATATAAAAAAAAACATAGTATGAAATAATTCATATTATTTAGAATATCCACTATACGAGTATAACGAGTATCGAAACTTAAATGTAAACTATAAGTAACATGGCCTTTAGAGCAAACCACAGCTAAAATCGCTAATGGTTTGCGGGTAAGGTGTTCAGTTCCCTTAAAGGTCTATAAGCTTTGTGTTGCGAAAACTTCGTAATTGCGACAAAAGCAAGTTCATTTTAAGCTTAAATTAATAATTACGCGTTTTTAACTTAATGTTTAGTTCGCAAACAGCAGAGAGCTAAAAAAAAGTCACTCTGCTTTCTACTTTCAGTGTCAGTCAGTTAGAATTATAGATATTAGATGTTGAATGGTGGGCTCAAAGCATTAGAAAGTAATATTTATAAATTCTAATATTGCCAAATGACTATTCTTTTGAGTATAAACAACAATTTTATCATAAAAACTTGAAAAATTCATATAGAAATATCACCGTAGTGATATTATGCAAAAGTTTTACTTAATTAGCTTTAAGCTCTTTGATATAACATTCCAAGAATACAAGATTCAAATCTGCCAGATTTTAGGCCACTAAATATGATATAGAAGGTAATTATTTGTAAATGAATTACTACTAAGGTAATTGATAAGCAAATCTGCATAATATTTAATTTTCATACCTATAAGGACATTACATTTAGATATTATCTGCCTATAGGACTGTTTATGAGGACTGACTGTCGTGGCACAGAGGCGACAGCGTCTGCCTGTAAGCACAAAGGTGTGTGGGTTCCATTCGCACTCAGGGAGAATAAATTATTTTCATTTTCTTTGCTCTGGCAACAATGCCTCGAAAAGCGGAAATTCGGGAATAGAGTGTGCTAACACTGGATTCCTTATGCCTACGGTTACCTCTGCTAACCCTGCTATGTGCATACAGCGTGAAGTTAAAAAGAAATATTATCTGCCATTTAATTTTAATCTACATATATATATACTTATATATTTAGAGATAAAATAACCCAACTGTATAATGAAAAAAAATCATATAAAAAATAATATATTACACACACGTACATAATAACCTACAGCACCCTAATAAGGAGTAACGTAAGACTATTATTTCCAAACAAGCTCAACGCATACATTCAACTAACTAAAGTTTCAGTGGAAAGTTTCAAAACATAATATAATTTTGTTGTGATTTCATAAAACTTACTCTAAAACAACAATTTATAAGCTCAAGTAGAAACTTAGCATACATTGAAATAAAAGTCTTAAGTTTTCTTACGTTTTGAGTCGTAACTCAAAAAACTCAATTAGGCGTTCTAATTAACTGTATACTTAATTCAGTAAGATTGTAAAAATACGTTGCACGGTAGCAAAATATGGTATAATTAAGATAAAATATTAATCTGGTTTTGTATTGGTATAGCTATACTATGCTATGCTATGCTATATTTTAGATTTCACAGAACCAGTAAGATAAATAAGAAATGGGTAAGCCAAGTGTTTCGTTTTAGAGATATTAAATTGAACGGCAAACCATGTATACCTATTGTAGCAAAATATGTATATTTTTTTAAAAGAAGTCATCGCCGGGTAATGTGACAACATCTGACTAGAATTTAAGAGCGATTAAACACTACTCTCTCGACTCTCTCTCTCTCTCTCTCTCTCTCGTCCTACTTAGTACTAGTTACGGAATGGTTATGAAAATTCCTCGACTCCTATTTCTCCTCGTAAAATCGTCATTTAACTTATAACGAATAATATATATTGTATTGTATATTATTATATTAAATGATATCTATTAGTAATCATTTTTGGTTACTTAAGTAACCGATATAAAATTAATAAGATATTTATAAGTAATAATTTGTAAATAACTAAAGATATTATATTATATTTGTAATCTAAATTTGATTTGACAAATCAATTTTTTTTTATATATATTTACGCCTTACCAGTGAGAAGTTGACTTAAAACGAGACGCTTAGCTGCTAGAAATTAAATGTGTTTTCAAATAACGCTTCAGAGGTAATATTTATTTACGCTCTTATTAATAACAGCTTTATATAAGTTATTTAATTTTAGGCAGTGTTATTAAGCTAGGTTTCATTACATTCCACAGTTGCATTGCTATATAACAGATAGCGGATTCGATTTATGATTAGATCGTTTTTAAAATTTTAATAAAAAAAACTATGACTTTATATATATATATATATATATATATATTATATATATATATATATATATATATATATATATATATATCTATATATACTATATATATATATATATATATATAGATATATATATACTATATATATATATATATATATATATATATATATATATATATATCTCTTCTTCTTCTTCTTGGCATTAGTCCCCGGCTTTTGCCAGGGTCTGCCTTCCGACTGAGCCTACTCCACTTTGCACGGTCTTTAACATCCTCAGTGGATAATTTATTGGCTCTCATGTCTTGTGTCACGACATCCAGCCATCGCTTCCTTGGGCGTCCGGGTGGTCTAACTCCAGGGACAGACATGTCAAGGCACTTCCTTCCGACATAGTTCTCAGATCGGCGCATAACATGGCCATACCATCTCAGGCTACGCTCTTGGAGCTTATCCACTTATTGTGCCGAGATAATGTTGGCCAACATTCGCTGCCGTATATAAGAACAGGTCGGATAATGCTCTTGTATATCAGTCCCTTGAGCTTGGGCGGTATTCTGCTATCGCAGACCACACCAGTGACCTCCCGCCATTTGGCCCAGGCAGCGTTTATACGGGCATGGATGTCGTGGTCGATGCCTCCAGATAAAAGAGAAAAATAATTATCTCATATAATCGGTAATAACAATACGATCGGTAATTGTAGCAAAAATGTACATTTTAGATACATTTTTAATTTAACATTCTTAATGGCGCAACGTCTGTGGGTTTTCATTAAATGATAATAATGAATTCTTCCGAATGGAGACTCGAGATGGTGAAATATTTACATTTTCCAAAGAAAAAACAACAATACACGCCATATTGTTCAACTACTGAACGCGTAATGTCTTGAATTTAGGCGAAGAGCAGAATATTTTGACACTAAGTTATTTTTGCCTTACCTGCCATATGTAGAATATATCGTTATACTAAATGAATTTCCATATTCGGGAATCTCGCTATAATATTTCTCATATATCACATAGTACATTTCAATTAGTGATTTTACACAAACACCCAATATATCCTTATATCGTAATTACTAATAAACTTTACTAAAAGCTAGCACGTACACGTTCCAGACGACTTTCCAAACCAAAGTTATGGAAAGTTGTACAATTATCCGAACACGCTTCCTGTAGCCGTGGGCGTGGCATATCAATATTATATTATTTATATATATATATATATATATATATATATATATATATATATATATATATATATATATATATATATATATATATATATATATATATATATATATATATATATATATATATATATATATATATATATATATATATATATATATATATAAATAAATAAACTGACAAGAAATGCTAATAATATTAAAGTAATTCTACTTTATAGAAATCAAAAGTGGAGCTTATTTCTTATTAAATTTACTAGTTTTAGAGCAATAGTTGTCAACTTTCTGGTTGAATGCGGCGGAACCACCGGTGGTCCACAAATGTCAAATTAAGGGCTAACCTGATTTTCAATTTAACTTCAACGTACGCGTGCTCTTGCTGGTGTTAGTGCAATATACACATACAAAATGTGACTGAAGTTCGTTAAAATTAATTCAATTATAATTACACCTACAACTTCATATACCGTGGTCCTAATAACAATAAGGTAAAGCTGTTCCTTACCAAGAAGAGGTTGAGAATCCCTGTTTTAGAGGCAATAATTCAAATACACAATACACTATCTCATCCCAAAATTAATTACATATTACGAACAATAAAAGGCGATATTCATTGAAATATATCTAAAATCTGAAATAGCGGGACACCGTGCTGTGATTTCCCATAGGATTTGGGACAAAGATGTCATATAGATAGATAGATAGATAGATACAGTGACGTATTTTAGAATAATGAAGTAAATAACGATTGAGTTAAATTAAATGTATTTATATTTGTACAGACACTAGTGTCGCTAGTCACTAGTGAGACAGAGATTATTCTGCTCGCTTCGGCTAGATATTTGATTAAATTTATAATTATTTTAAATTTATCGTTCGTTAACGGATCTCGTACGTTTTGCATGACATGCTATGGAAATAATGGAAACATATATAATATATATATATATATATATATATATATATATATATATATATATATATATATATATATATATATATATATATATATATATATATATATATATATATATATATATATATATTATATATATATATATATATATATATATATATATATATATATATATATATATATATATATATATATATATATCGCGTAATATATGTATGACGCTATATTATGACGTGTTAAAAGAACAAGGAAATGAAAGTAATTCATCCCTCCGAACGAGATTCAAACCCACAACTGTCGCGCTTTCAGACAGACGCTACTGCACCCCGATGACCCCACAAAACGTTTTTTTCTTAAATTTCTTAAATTTTTTTTTTTGTAAAAATTTAGTCTGTACGAGAGAAAGAGAGACCATATTTGTATGGCCATATCATGTGTATGGTTAGGACTGAAACTGAAATTAAAAGGCAATAATGAATTTAAAAAAAAATAAATATTATAAAAAAATAGAAGGCAATAATTTCAAACAAGTTTTGTTGAAAATTTTAAAATAAGTAGACTAAGAACTAAGTAGAAAACTAGTGAGTTTAGTCACACACCTGCGGCTTCGCCTGCTTTGCCTGTACGAATATTTATTTAGTAAGCTGAACTACGAACGTAATACGTGACGTGACGTGACGTCACGTACGATTTTAGGTTTATTTTTTGACATTACAAAACTTAAATATAACTAAAATTTTTTGGCGGTGGGGGTTTCTACAACCCTCTCTGTCTCACTAGTGACTAGCGACACTAGTGTCTGTACAAATATAAATACATTTAATTTAACTCAATCGTTATTTACTTCATTATTCTAAAATACGTCACTGTATCTCTCTATCTATATGACATCTTTGTCCCAAATCCTATGGGAAATCACAGCACGGTGTCCCGCTATTTCAGATTTTGTGATATATTTCAATGAATATCGCCTTTTATTGTTCGTAATGTGTAAATAATTTTGAGATAAGATAGTGTATTGTGTATTTGAACTATTGCCTCTAAAACAGGGATTCTCAACCTCTTCTTGGTAAGGGACAGCTTTACCTTATTGTTATTAGGACCACAATGTATGAAGTTGTAGGAGTAATTATAATTGAATTAATTTTAACGAACTTCAGTCACATTTTGTATGCACTAACACCAGCAAGAGCACGCGTCCACTGATGTTAAATTGATAATCATGTTGGCCCTTAATTTGACATTGTAGACCACCGGTGGTTCCGCCGCATTCAACCACAAAGTTGACAACTATTGCTCTAAAACTAGTAAATTTAATAAGAAATAAGCTCCACTTTTGTTTTCTATAAAGTAGAATTACTTTAATATTATTAGCATTTCTTGACAGTATATACATATACATATATATTATATATATATATATATATATATATATATATATATATATATATATATAATATATATATATATATATATATATATATATATATATATATATATTATATATATATATATATATATATATATATTATATATATATATAATATATATATATATATATATATATATATATATATATATATAATATTGATATGCCACGCCCACGGCTACAGGAAGCGTGTTCGGATAATTGTACAACTTTCCATAACTTTGGTTTGGAAAGTCGTCTGGAACGTGTACGTGCTAGCTTTTAGTAAAGTTTATTAGTAATTACGATATAGGGATATATTGGGTGTTTGTGTAAAATCACTAATTGACATGTACTATGTGATATATGATAAATATTATAGCGAGTTCCCCGAATATGGAAATTAATTTAGTATAACGATATACTCTACATATGGCAGGTAAGGCAAATATATTATTGCCAGAGCGAGGAAATTAAATTAATATTTACTCCAAATTAGATAGAACCCAAGACCACCACGTTTACAGTCTGGCGCTGTGCCACTACGCGACGGTCTAATTTTTATAAAACAGTGTGAAATCGAGAATATGATGTATAAGGAATAATATATACATATATATATATATATCTTCTTCCACTTTGCATTATCCCGGCCTATTGCCAGGGTCTGCTTTCCTACTTAGTCTACTCCACTTTGCACGGTCTTTAACATCCTCAGTGAACAATCTATTGGCTCTCATGTCTTGTGTCACGACATCCAGCCATCGCTTCCTTGGGCGTCCGGGTGGTCTAACTCCAGGGACAGACATGTCAAGGCACTTCCTTCCGACATAGTTCTCAGATCGGCGCATAACATGGCCATACCATCTCAGGCGACGCTCTTGGAGCTTATCCGCTACGTCACGGACCCCAAAACTACCTCGAATGAATGTGTTGCGTATACGGTCGCACTGCGTAACGCCACACATCCATCTCAGCATCTTCATCTCCGTTACGTGAAGCTCCTGAGTGTGCCGAGATAATGCTGGCCAACATTCGCTGCCGTATAGAAGAACTGGTCGGATCATGCTCTTGTATATCAGGCCCTTGAGTTTGGGCGGTATTCTGCGATCGCAGACCACACCAGTGACCTCCCGCCATTTGGCCCAAGCAGCGCTAACCCGGGCGTGGACATCGTAGTCGATGCCTCCGGACTCGTGCATAATGGATCCAAGGTACCTGAACTTCTCCGACTTAACGGCTGGCTCAGGCCCGATGTGGATGGTGCTCGAGTCTGGGTTCCCGCAATATATATATATATATATATATATATATATATATATATATATATATATATATATATATATATATATATATATATATATATATATATATATATTATATATATATATATATATATATATATATATATATATATATATATATATATGTGAAAGTAATTCATCCCTCCGAATGAGATTCAAACCCACAACTGTCGCGCTTTCAGACAGACGCTGCTGTGCCCCGATGACCCCACAAAACGTTTTTTTCTTAAATTTCTTAAAAAAATTTCTGTAAAAATTTAATCTGTACGAGAGAAAGAGAGACCGTATTTGTATGGCCATATCATGTGTATGGTTAGGACTGAAACTGAAATTAAAAGGCAATAATGAATTTAAAAAACAATAAATAATATAAAAAATAAAAGGCAATAATTTCAAACAACTTTTGTTGAAAATTTTAAAGTAAGTAGACTAAGAACTAAGTAGAAAACTAGTCAGTTTAGTCACATACCTGCGGCTTCGCCTGCTTTGCCTGTACGAATATTTATTTAGTAAGCTGAACTACGAACGTAACGTTTTTAGGTTTATTTTTTGACATTACATCAAACTATAATATAACTATAAATTATCTGAGCGGTTGGTTAGGTTAGGTGGATAATACATCCGAAATTCCTGTGTTCTCCACAACATCTTCTTCTTCATATAAAAGTCGCATACAGATTAACCATCTCGGAATTTCTTGAACAATACACATAAAATTTAATTCAAATTGGTCCAGGCGGCTGAGAATTTTTATATTTTTATATTAAAATTAAAATTGCATACAAAATAGTATTTTTATTATTATTTAAGTGGTATGTTTAAAAAAATACGTTGGCTAAATTTAACGACATGATTAGATCTACTTAATATTCTACTTAAGTAGCTAACTAGCTTAACAAAAGGACCGTGGGCTATAGCAATACTTTTTATCTTAATGCATCTACCACAGTTTGCAGAGTAGAACGCTAGCTTTTACCTGCGGTTTCGCTCTAGTGATTTAATGGAAATAACTAAGAGTTGAAGACCGTCGCGGCGCAGAGGCACAGTCTACCTGCGTCTCCCCGTAAGCACGACGGTTTGTGGGTTCGATTCTGATAGCGAAATAATTTAATTTTCTTCGCTCTGGAAACAAGGCAAAAGCGCAGCGTTGAGTTCCACCACTCAACACGAAATGCCTACAGAAAGTAGGGAATGGATTGTCTTAACACTAGGTTCCTTAGGCCTACGGTTCCCTCTACCTACCCTGCTACGTGCGATATAGCATGAAGTTAAAGAAAAAAAGAAGTAAGAGTTGACGACTGACTGACACATGATTCAGCTTAGTATCCAAGGTAACTCTGACAGTGAGATGATACGCGTATAGACTAAGGCTTTCGCTGATAAACAGATTGTACAACATATTTTTTTTATTATTTCTACCCAAAAGCTCTACAGCTTTATAATATTAATATATAATGTAGATCTACTCTCCAAGGTGTGAAACAAAGCGACACAGAACGCGAGTTGCAGGCTCAGGTCACCATTCTGAAAGATGGGTGTGAAAGAAAAATTAATGCTGTGAAGAAGTGATCTATTCGGAGGATATGAGTAGTCAGTTTAACTTACCAAATCCACAGCGAAGAGATACACAGAATGGTAGGTACCAGCCGAGATATATAATACCCTTGGAACCTCAGAGAACCGTAAAGACGATGGTGGCTCGTAGCAGGCGGGCCTGTCACCGAGGCGTCGTAGTAGAATGCTCAACCGATCCTACGGCGTCTCACAGAGGTGAAGAGGGTTCCGCTGGGTTTTAGTGGTTAGTATCGAGTACTGTACTGTACCGATGAGTCCCACAGTACCACCCAATGGGTGGTCTGCATAAAAGGCATTTCCCAGCGAAGAAAAAAAAAAAAAAGCGGGAGATCTCGGTTGATCTTCGAAAATACAGTGTCTAAGATACTAGAGAAATGTGACGTAAAAAGCATGAGGACCGCCCCGGCGAGCATGTATAAAGTGTATGAAGAATCACAGTGGACGAAGCGATAGAGTTATGCAGAGACCGCAGCGTTTGGCGCTCCGTTGTCACTGACTACCCCGCTAGGAATATAGCGTTAAGATATGTATGTATGTATAATTTAGATATAAACATCCACCTACTGCAAAATGAAGCCACAACATTGTAAGTACAGTAAAATATTTCCCAATCAGGAGTCAGTAAATTTATTAATTTTATTAATCAATTCTCTATATTATTTATCAATTCTCTATATTCCAAAATATATTAAAAAAAACTCTTGCCATACATACGGGTATATTTATTTTCCAGAACACTAAACACAAGGTAGTCTTGGAAAAGCTCGTCAACAAGTAAATGATACTAGCATAAGCTCGTTTCGTCCATCAAGCGTAACATTGTGTTTTTTTTTTCATATAAAAGCTCTAAGAAATATTCGCAATGCTTTCGCAAGTCACGACACATTGTAAGTTCATTCTTTGTTTGATCTGATAGAAAAATGGATTGGAGGCGCAAAGCTATGAAAGATAGTGATTTTTTGCTACATTATAGATACTTTCTTCGTAGCGTAGGTGACATATACTATATTGAATGAAATGTTTTTAGTTTAAAATTTGATTTATAGGTAGCAATCTTTATAAATACACTTACATATATGTTACTTATAAGTATATAATATAGTTTAGCTTATATTCAACTTTTTCAATTTTTACAAGACTTCGTTCAATGCTTTTCACCTAGACTTGATATATTAAGTGTTGTGTAGCGGAATTCAACTTTTCTCTCTATGTTTACAATGAAACTAAGTAATTGCCCTGAGTGGATATCAAATACATCCAGTATTAGTAGTATATATATATAAATCATCTTTTAGTGTATCTACTTTAATAAATAGTTCTAGTGGACAATTCAATCCACGTTGATCAATGAATTATTTTCATTTTCCAGAGTTGGCAAGACAAAGTCCGCCATTAAACCGCCGTCCGGCATTAAATTCCGCCACTCCACACGAAGTGTGAAAAAGTGCCGTAGCCAGGCAGAAAACGGAGAACAGAATATTTTGACACTAACTTCTACGCTATATTCACATATATTATTATTCACATATATACAGCGTAAAATTTTAAAAAATATATTTATTTTATATTAAAATTATCCATTATGAGCTTTTCATCATTCTTAATTGGAGTTGAAGGCTGTCCTTCAAATGTCATATTCAGAAGTTTCGTTTGAGTTAACACTCTCAAAGTAAAAGCAACCAAATTCTATGTTAATATCGTTGCTAACGCTTCCATACAGATCTTTGTATGTATGGTCAGCAAAAAAATACAAAATCATTAAATAAATATGAAACTTTAGAGTTATCATAATAAAAAATAACGTTACGTGGCAAGGAGGATGACAAGGTCCTGATTGTAGAATTAAAACATTAACTACACTTTTAATAGTTTAAAGAGCGCTGTGTGCGCTTTTGATATAAGACTACTATTACACAAGTTATTTAAGGTTCGAAACTATCACTAGTACCATATTAAAAAAAACACTACCAGTGCCAAAGCTCAAGCCCATTATCCATACCACACCACTAGCGCAATAACGTAACATAAATCAGTTGTTAAAATATTACTAATCGGAATTTGGAATCGATCACTAAGTCATGTGCAGAAATTATGAAAAGTTTTTTAAATATTTTCTTCTCTTCTTCCTGGCATTAGTCCCGGCTTTTGCCAGGGTCTGCCTTCCGACTAAGCCTACTCCACTTTGCACGGTCTTTAACATCCTCAGTGGACAATCTATTGGCTCTCATGTCTTGTGTCACGACATCCAGCCATCGCTTCCTTGGGCGTCCGGGTGGTCTAACTCCAGGGATAGACATGTCAAGGCACTTCCTTCCGACATAGTTCTCAGATCGGCGCATAACATGGCCATACCATCTCAGGCGACGCTCTTGGAGCTTATCCGCTACGTCACGGACCCCAAGACTACCTCGAATGAATGTGTTGCGTATGCGGTCGGACCGCGTAACGCCACACATCCATCTCAGCATCTTCATCTCCGTGACGTGAAGCTCCTGAGTGTGCCGAGATAATGTTGGCCAACATTCGCTGCCGTATAAAAAACCGGTCGGATAATGCTCTTGTATATCAGTCCCTTGAGCTTGGGCGATATTCTGCTATCACAGACTACACTAGTTATAGAACAATACATAAAAATCTACACTAATCTACACTAATTATAGAACAATACATAAACAAAACGTTTAAAAATCTTAACGCAGCGAGATTTGACGCCGCGACTCATGGAAACCGTGCAATAGCTCTGACCACTAAGCCATGCGTCCTTCAACAAACTGAAAATTTAAAAGTATAAGAAGTTATTTAATGTCTTTTCTTATTTCGTTTTAAGATCTTGGATATTCGCAATTTTTATAACGGATTAATCGATTATTTAGAAATTATTTTTGGAACCTCGACATTTCGAACACTTTGCAGTAGTCGTTATTATATCAAAGTACCGCCGACGGTTACTAAAGTACCTCGCGTACTGCCTCGCAGGTGGTAGAGGGCTTGCAACTGTCTTCTCTATCGAAATTCAAATATTTTTGTGTGTCAATAGCCTAGTGAATCACTCTGGGGATGTATCTGTTTTCCCTGGACAGTCTATTGGTTTATCATACCTTATGTAATGGTTGGTTGGATTTATCCATTGAGTACTCACAAACTGCTGACTTCGATACACGCTCTTTCTTGATACCTGAGATGTGTTCCTTCATCCTAATACCGATGCTACTCTTTGTATGAACAATTTAAGATAAACCTATCGAATATCTTGAACTTTTTGAACATAGCTGGAATCCTAGTATTTAATCAAGTAGCTACTGTTCGAACAGTTGGGCTTAGAAAAACAATGTCTAAATCAATACTCACGATTAAGCCGTTCAATTTGTTTCATTTAAATATTTCGCTATATCATATTTAGTAGACTCCTTTTGAGTTGATATGATATAACTATACACTACTACTATATAGTTATATATCATCATCAGTTATATATTATATGTTAGTGCTTATATCTGACGTTACACGGATTAGGTAAGGTGAATGTATTGGAAAATGAAATAATGAGGATATATTATGTATGTGTCACGATACAAAATTTAATTATTATTTATTTGACAACAACCAAAATTTTTTTTGCTAACCCTACACAAGCATTTATTTATTACCATCTTATATGAATATTCAGCGTCGGACCTTTAGCACTAGACGTGAGGTCAGTTAAAAGATGTAAAGGGATTATAAATTTAGATTTACTCCATAAGGATAATAAATACTCTTTAAGTTCTAAATATTAACGGGATTCTTCTATATTTTATTAAATATGAAATGTAGCTCATAGTTACATTTGCATGGACTATATGGGCTATAGAAATCGTTTCTGCGTTGAGTTTAATAACGTAATTTTATATATTCTACGCTATAAATTTCTTTTGTATTATTTATTAGTAGGTACCTAGTATTACTGCCATAATCCAACTGTTATCAGTGGAGCACTCGCACGTTATTGCTATACGATAAAAGGTTGCTAATTAGTTTTGGCAGGCGCTTATAAATAAATGCTGCTCCTATTTTATTGTTTCTTATTTTTACTCTATTCTCGTAATTGTCGATACTTACTTAAGTTATCAATAAGTTATATTATATATGACAAGGGCTATGTTATATGCGTATTGTACATATACGGGAAATGTATTATAAATTTATTAAGATATATATTTTAAGTTATCAATGTACTGAAAATTTCATATCGAGCAATTATTAAATAACGACAATGATGTTTAGTAAAAAGGTTTATTACTGTTGTTTGTTATCTTTTATGTGCAATGAAATATTGTTATTAATTACAATTAATTCCAAATTTAAAAACAAAATAAGTTAAAAAAAGCATTTTAAGTCTATTATTAAGTCTATTATTATTATTTTTTGCAGCATCTCGCGATGTGATAGATGAGATAACTAACAATAAATATGTTAATAATAAATCTATCCATTAAATTATGTAATTAAAATATATGTACTTTGCTCAAGAATTTACCCTACAGTAACAAATGTACAGCCAAAACAGGTAAATTGCAAAATATCAAAAGCCCTTATGTTTTTAAAACAGTTGAAGCAGGTTTTAGAGGCAAGTTTTACATATTTGCCTCGTATGCGATCCCTTGGAAGGACGGAATGTATCCTGCAATCGTAAGGGTGGTGCACATTTACTAAGCGAGCATAAGCTATACTTGTACTAGGTTCTTTTTTTTTGTAGTGAAGTTATTTTTCACTCACGTAAAGACTTGCGTGTTGAAGGTTAAATCTGAAGTCCAGTGAATTTTACTAGACAGTTGTTAAAAGAAAAATGAACTAAAATTTGAACAGTTCCCAAACCAAACCTAAATATCTATTCTACCATCTAATCTTTGTCACCATTGAAATTGTCACCACAATCAACGTTAGTCTATGATAACCTGCTAAGGTGACTTGTTGTAAAAAAGGACAAATTTAACTATAAGCGTAAGGAAGGGAGGAGCAGACCTTCGTTGACTTCCGAGACATGAATAGAGGTCCGTGGCATTCCGCGCTCCAGTCTCTCTGACTGACTCCTAAGCTAAGTATAAAGTTTGACGCTAAACAATAACTTATCATTTCAAAAGAAAGTTAAAATTAAAAAACATAATATTAATAGAGTAGGTACTTTATGTGGAATAAAGCCTTAAAGAGCATTATGCTAAATATTCGTATAAGTAGTAATATGTACTCTTATAATAAGATACAGAATATGTCTCATAATAGCGTCCTTTCTTCCCTCTGAGAGGTTGCTTACCTCCAAAAAATAATGTAATTTTGTAAAAAAATAATGCCTTTAACCATATAATGTTAGGTGTTTTGGGTAAATTATATTTTACATATGAAGTACTTCCGTTTTATTATCTAATCTTCTTAATAAAAGTCTAAAGCACTGTTTCATATATACAATTTCAAAGTTAAGGAAACGTTGCTTAAGTACGAGGGAGGTGCATTGAGGAAATTACACGCTTCTTCCTTCTTAATTAGACAGTGGGAATGAGTCGTAAAGTATAATACGTCAGTAAATTTTTTTGGGTTTAAATCCCAGAGTTATGGTAGCTAATTGCCAGATGAACGCTAAAAGGCAAAGGACGTATATATCGTATATATCGTATATTTCGTATAGAAGTATATATCGTATAGACTATATATTAGTTTAGTTAGTTAGTTTCAGGCTGCTACTTTATTTGCATGCAAATTATCCCTTGAGATTGACAGTAGGAAAACGAAAGTAACCTAGAGTCAAGGACAGGCTGTTCTCCGCTTTTTTAAAGTTTAACCTTTAGGTATTAAACCCTTTAATGAACGCTACTTTGCTAACATTATTTAGCCCCTGGGGTAAATGAACGCTAAAGTTGTTTCTATCACATCTAAAATACATTACAACACTCATTCTGTTGTCTCGATGTTCCCGGAGCTATGTACACTATGATGCATACTCTACTATACTTGTGATATATTTTAAATTTAAAAAAGCTCCATTATCAGTGACACCATAGCGGCGTATTTAAAGTTCTTTAAAGCTGTATACATTTATACTTGATGTACGATTTGTTGCTCACAATTTCGTCGTCTACGTTGGCTAGAAAACTAAAAATTCTTCTCCTTCCTGTCGCTGTAAGAGTTTTGATTAATGCTCTTTTAGTACTTCCAAGCCTACATGCCAAATTTTAGCTATTTTAGCTTTTTTGCCACACATGTATACCTTTAAAATGGATATAATTAAAAAGTAAATACGATTATTAATATATTTTTATATATACATACAGTATGATAAGCTGCGGGTAGAAGTGAAACGTAAATGTGATCAGCTCCGTATTAAATAATTTGAAAAAATAGTAATAGTGTTCTTTTAGCCAATATTATTGTATCAGTACTATTTTGATATAATAAAACTTGAGTGCAAATGTTATCTCATTGTTATAACCACTATTTATAATAAAAAAGAAACTGTCTCATATGAACCTTGCAGTGGCAGCGGAATATATGATAAAACATACTGTTCCAAGTGAAATCGAATTATGTGAATGGACAATAAATGTGAAAAGTGTTGTGCTATAAAAAGTGAAGACCTTAGTCCTCGCGTGCAGACATTTTATTGTATTGTAGAATTAATATAATTTTACCAAACACAATTCTCACAAGACATTATATAGTAATAATTCGATCCTTGTGTCATCACTTGAGTTGGCCTAGAGGTGTATTAAGGACAGGCTGCTCGAGCCGACTTAATATTAAATTTAATTTTCCATAACGGTCATATTCTACACTGCAACCAACCTCACCAAGAAAAGTGTCAAGATATCACGTTGGATGGATATGGAAATGCTATTATCAAAACTGGACGAAAAATTAAGCCAACAAACTAAGAATATCACTGCATCAGTAACTAAAAATATTATGGAAGCGATCGATGAGAGAATAAAAGTATTAACAGAGGAGAAAAACAACTTAAGGATAAAGTATCTACTCTCGAGCAAAAACTAGATATCATGGAAAAGATAAAAGAAAATATAACCTTATGTTCTTCGGGATAGAAGAAATAGGAAAATCAGAAGCAGAGTTGGTAGATTACATCAAAGAAACGGGAATACACCTGGAAAGTAATGAAATCAGTAACGTATATAGAATTGGCAAGAAGAATAACAAAAACGAGAATCGCCCTATCAATGTTTCCATTATGTCTATATGGAAAAAGCATATGATATTAAAAAATAAGGCCAAACTACCACCAGGAATAAATGTTAAAGAGGTACTTGAAATCCCAAACAGGTACTTGAAAAAAGAAACCAACTACAGACACAAGTGGAAGAAGAGAAACATAGCCTTTTTACACTACGATAAACTTATAGTGAAAAAAACCATCAGAAATTCCCAGAGACAAAAGAAAAAGAGAAGAATCGTGCTCACCCAACTCGCCTTATCAGAGAAAAAAAAATCCACTACTTGCCATAACAAAAGATATAACAAAACCGAATATACTTAACTATGTTGAGCGAAATAAATCAGCCTCACTTTCTCAGACCCCAAAAAACTAATTACGACCACCGGCAGCCGGAACAAAAACAACAACACAACATTACTCAAACAAACTTTTGAAGAATGCACCCCAAGCCGGTTGGTCACCGTGGGGGAAGATGACCACGACCCTCTAAGCAGGAAAAAAGAAGCAAACGACAAACATAACAGAACAACCTCAAACATATATATAGCAGTCCTGAATGCAAAATCATTAAGAACAACTGAAAAATTAATTGAGTTAGAGTTGGCTATCGAAAACGTAAAGTGGGATATAATTGGAATTAGCGAGATGAGACGTCTGGGGGAAAGCATTGAAGTCCATAACGGCAAATTCATTCTGCACTACATCGGCGAAACACCCGGGTTATATGGTGTTGGGGTCCTAATAAAAAATGAACTATCAAATAGAATTGAAAAAATAAAAGGAATCAATGAAAGAATAGCACTTCTTAACATCAAACTCCCTTCTTCTAAAAATAAAGAAGAATTATGGACCTTAGCAGTACAAGATTCATATAAAAACCTAATTGTGATGGGAGATTTTAATGGTCAAATTGGGATATGTGGAAAAGGGGAGGAATACACAGTTGGAAAACACGGATACAGCGAAAGAAGTAAAAAGATTAGTTGCATTTGCACTGGAAAATAAACTGAGCATACTAAACAGTTTCTTTAAGAAAAAGAAATCAAAAAAATGGACTTGGAGATCATCCGACGGCAAGACCAAAAATGAAATCGACTATATTATGACCAATAACCGTAAACTATTTAGTAACCTTTCTGTTACAAACCAGCTCAACTTCTACACAGATCCATGTCTGGAATAGTACAAAAACTTAGACACTTTCAACACAACATGCACAAAACTGCCATTATGCCTACTGGAGACCAAGATGCACTTCTTGATAACCTCAGTAAGGCAATATACAGAAATTCAGACCGAACCTCATGTCCTATTCAGAAAAAATATCACAACCTAATAAAAACATTAAAAAAAGAAGTCAAGAAAGCGAATGATCAAATAGAAAATATATTATCCTCAGAAACACGGAGACTGATTATTGAGAGAAAGCGACTTATACAAAAAGAGAGTAAAAGTAAACAAGCACGTGTCCAGATATCTGAAATAAGTAAAAAGATTAACGAACACTTAAGAAAGGACAGAAAGAGAAAAAGGCAGACAACTTTAAAGAAGTTTATTGCAAAAAACGGGGCAATGAACAAGGCTCTAAAAGAATTAAGCAAAAAAGAAATATGGATGCCCAACCTTAAAACCAAGCATGGAAGTTCTACGAGCAAAAGAGAGGAGATACTAAAAATTGCCACAGACTATTATAGAATGCTATACCAAAAACAAAAAAATGCACCAGTAGAAAATCATCAGCAAGCAACGGAAACTGTGCCTGTACCACGAATACTAGAGATAGAAACTATAAAGGCCATTGACACACAAAAACTAGAAAAAGCGCCGGGTCCCGACCAAATATCTAACGAGTTACTAAGATGTACAGTCTCAGTTCTGGCCCCAATACTGACAGATATATTCAATGAAATCTTACTAACTGAGCTTATCCCTGACGACTGGACTTAATCAACCATAGTATTGTTACATAAAAAAGGAGATAAAGGAGACATGAGTAACTACAGACCTATAAGTCTTACGTCAAACATCTACAAGATATTTTCAAAAATAATACTATTAAGAATAGCGGTCACACTAGATGAGAATCAACCCAAAGAACAGGCTGGTTTTCGGAGTAAGTTTTCCACAATTGACCACATACATGTACTGAGACAAGTCCTTCAAAAGTGTAAAGAATACAACAAAGTCTACTACATAGGGTTTTTTAGATTTTAATAAAGCTTTTGACTCACTGGACCACAACAGTATCTGGAGAGCACTAGAAATGCAGGCAGTTGAGACTAAATACACCAATATGCTTATGAATATTTACTCTAAAAGTACGGCACAAGTCAAACTGGAAAGAACAGGAGAAGTTTTTCCTATTTAAAGGGGTGTCAGACAAGGTGATCCCATCTCGCCGAAACTATTCTCTGCGGTTCTAGAAATGGTCTTTAGAAACCTAAACTGGGATAAATATGGACTCAACATCAATGGTGAGAAACTTAACCATTTACGTTTTCCTGACGACATTGTCATCTTTTCTGAGAATCCAGATCATTTGCAAAACATGCTACAGTAATTATCAAAGGAAAGTGCCAAGGTCAGTCTATCAATGAATACTTCAAAAACAAAGGTAACGACAAACTGTATCAAAAAAGATATAAAGGTCAAATAGAGTATATTAATGAGTACATATATTTGGGCCAACTAATATCCACAGAAGACACAATGCAAAAAGAAATAGATAGAAGAACAACAAACAGCTGGAAACGTTTTTGGTCCCTGAGCGAGGTTATGAAAAACAATGATATGCCCATGAAAGAGAAAAGAAAAGTATACAACACCTGTATCCTCCCATGCTTATGCTAAGGGAAGAAAAAGAGAAGTGGACCAGAATAGTGACAGAGTGGTACCCACGTGACAGCAAAAGAAGTCAAGGAAAACAATATAAAAGCTGGGAAGATGATATCAAAAAAGTTGCTGGCCCGCAATGGACAAGTGTTGCAAAACAAAGAACGAAATGGAAAGCTTTAGAGGAGGCCTTTGTCGAAGGACAAGCTGTAAAAGGAAAAATAGTTAAAATACAACTAACAAAACTTGAGATATTTTACATACTTACTTCATATACTTACAATTTAATGATGCATGTTATATAAGTTACAGCAATAAAGGCTTATTTTATTTTATTTTATTTATTTATTTTATTACAGTATGATATAAAACCATAAATCAAATATAATATTTTAGATATTAATAGTTTAGATACATAGTAATTTCATTCCATTTCGATCCTGTCAATGCCTCGGGGAAATGAAGTCATAGGAATGTGTCAATATCACACCTCAACGCGAATGAAATATAGTGTGAAAGCCGCTGTAATGCGCCGAGATAACATAGCTTGGTTAGCACGTAGATATTAAAATATCTATTACATTTGAAGCTTAAGGCCTTTTTCGTATGAAATTTAAATTTACATTTTGAATATCCTAAAAAACCTGTTTGTTTCTAATTGAAATTCAAATGTGTTCGAATGTATCGGTTTATGCGAAAAGAAGAGAGTTCAATAGAAGCTTTCAATAAAAGCGTGAGTTCAATAGAAGCTTTTCTCTCATATACGGGAAAAATCGTGAAGATAAAGAAAAATTAGTCACTTAATATTATGCTCCCTCTGTATATAAGCTAGACAGGTTAGTGGGCGGCCGATCCATTTCAATACCGATTAACATCTTTTTATTGAAAATTTACATGAGAGTAATAAATGTATAAAAGGTTAGTCTAT
>JAXRJS010000033.1:920000-975000 GCA_037127375.1 Dione juno | reverse complement strand
CAAGTTGTTTACTTCCTTACTCTCTACCCCTTTCTGAGCCACGTCAATATCTCCTTGTGAGCCCTGTAGAAATACAATTTCATATAGAGTGAAAGCTAAGTTCTTTTAATATGTGTATAATATAGCACAGCTTCACTCAAAACGATTTAATCGTCATTTAATGTATTACATTTGACTTGAATTATATATTGAACTTAATCATAATATTCTTTACAAAATGGACCATAGAAGCTTCAGAAATCAATAATCATATTCGTAATTTCATTTGTTAAACATTCCATCTTCGTGTATATTACTTCGTGTTAAGTGTTGTTTAGTTTCCAAACTACTCGCATGTGCGGAACACCTCTCATTTACAGTACAACAATCTGTACTGTTCAAGTGTATTCAAAGTTACGCCTGTGTTCAATTTATTGGTTTACATTTAGCAAGTTTTAGTATATGCATCATTTACTTAAATATACTTTTATAGTAGTTTTCTGTAAATTTCAAACGATATTTTTTCTTTCATAAATTTTGCTTTTTGTACTCGTAGGTTGAATGAAAGCAACCTGGCGAAAGATTTTGTCTTTTAGTCAAACAGCCATCCCTACGGAGTGGAAATAACACTACACATGTATACTTAAACAGTTTGTGAAACCAATTAGAGCCTATTTGACGATGTCTCTATATTTTCGAGATCTCTGTTTAGTTCCAAGCTTTTGTTTTTTTAGCCCAGTGACAAGACGCTCCGTTTAGAATTTTAAATATTGCCTACTTGCATACTTTGCCTATCAGAATGAACAAAATGAAAGCGATTTATTTTGCTTAAGTAGAATTTGAACCCCCAACATCAAGCTTTCAGACCGAGGCTGTGCACCACAATAGGTTGAATATAGATATATTAAGTAGATACATGAGATAAATACATAAATTAAAATATATATTTTAATAAAGAAAAAATAACATTTCCCTTACCTTATTGTCTTTATATAGATTAAGAAACGAAGTACAGTATTAACAAGTAAACAAAACTAACTAAACGAAATTAGTGTAATAAAATGGAAGGTAAGTCTCAACATTAGTCTTCGCTACGGATAGTTTGGGGTAGCTCAATGAGAAAGCAACTCGGGAACTTGGAAACATTTTTCATTGACACACTTTCCTAATTAAGCTTGAACTAGTACTAGTACTGATTTTATTATGACGCGGTTTGAAGTTATCTGTGGAGTGAATGAATGAGTTACGATTTCCATTCACGAAAATACATTCCATTCTTAATTTTTGGACATTCCATTCACCCGCTTTCTGAAGGAATGTATGGGATTGAGTGAAAACTGACGGTACTCACATTTGTCTTACCTATAACAAGGATGATAAAATAATTTATCTCCCTGAGAAGGACATTGAACCCATAGCCATCGCTTTTACAATAAAAACCCACCCCACTGTACCACAAGGCGCGACAAGACGAAGCGTGGGTGTAAATTTTGAACACTTTTACAATATACGCTTATGTTAATTATTTACTCACGACACACCATATTTAATTAAAGAGCTAACCTGAATTAAAGTTCTCTCTTTTCAAGATGAAAGGTTTGGGCACGTCAAGAGAATGAGTGATGAAAAAATGGTAAAAAATATATATGAAGCAAAAGTGAGTGTTAAGAAAGGTTAGGGGAGACCTCGGTTAACTCGAAAACACAATTCACACATTGAAACACACAGTATCACAGATACTAGAGGTAGGTCACGAAAAATGAGGCCTCTATTGATAAAACGTGAAGCTATGTATGTATAATTTACGTAAACAATTCAATTCATCACCAGGTGAAATGTGATCCACAAAAAACCAAATCTTTAAAATATTTTATTAAAAATTACAATTTAAATTATTAACTATAATGGTGACTACTTGCTCGATGTGAGGATGTGTGATTAGTTTGTTTAGTTTACTTGTTAATACTGTACTTTATTTTTTAACCTATATAAAGACAATAACATTGGGGAATGTTATTTTTTTATTTTAATAAAAATATTTTTTAATTTATGTATTTCTCTCAAGTATATACCTTATATATTTATATTCAACCCATTGTGGTGCACAGCCTCTGTCTGAAAGCTTGATTTCTACTTAAGCAAAATAAATCGTTTTCATTTTGTTCATTCTGATAAGCAAAGTATGCAAGTAGGCAATATTTAAAATTCTAAACGGAGCGTCTTGTCACTGGGCTAAAAAACAAAAGCTTGGAACTAAACAGAGATCTCGAAAATATAGAGACATCGTCAAATAGGCTCTAATTGGTTTCACAAACTGTTTAAGTATACATGTGTAGTGTCATTTCCACTCCCTAGGGATGGCTGTTTGACTAAAAGACAAAATCTTTCACCAGGTTGCTTTCATTCAACCTACGAGTACAAAAACAAGATCTATGAAAGAAAAAATATCGTTTGAAATTTACAGAAAACTACTATAAAAGTATATTTAAGTAAATGATGCATATACTAAAACTTGCTCAATGTAAACCAATAAATTGAACACAGGCGTAACTTTGAATACACTTGAACAGCACAGATTGTTGTACTGTAAATGAGAGGTGTTCCGCACTTGTGAGTAGTTTAGAAACTAAACAACACTTAACACGAAGTATGAAGATGGATTGTCTAACAAGTGAAATTAAGAATATGATTATTGAATTCTGAAGCTTTTATGTTCCATTTTGTAAAGAATATTATGATTAAGTTCAATAAATAATTCAAGTCAAATGTAATACATTAAATGACGATTAAATCATTTTGAGTAAAGCTATGCTATATTATACACATATTAAAAGGTCTTAGCTTTCACTCTATATGAAATTGTATTTCTACAGGGCTCACAAGGAGATATTGACGTAGCTCAGAAAGGGGTAGAGACTAAAGAAGTAAACAATTTGTCAAAAATCTTAAGCACTCACAGTGTTAATAAAGCGAAGCTCAAATGCTGTAAATATGAAAAAAGCTCACAATTTATATATTATATTAGAGTAAATATATATATTATATTAGAGTAAATACAATGTAATTTTGTATAACATATCAAAACGAACGCAATTCAGTTTACATAAGCGACGAAGCCGCGAGCGAGTCGCTAGTACAAAATAAATAGAAATAGACCGGTTAAAGAAACGTTTCCAATATCCACTTTCCAAGCGATAGATCGAGCGTCATACTTCATATATCTTGACAGGGCAAATAAAACATATGCATTTAAATTTAAATTTTCAACCTACAATGAACGACTTCCGCTTGCATTTTTCACAAAATATTAATAAATTCATGATTAAAATTGTTCTCAATCATAAATATATGAAAAAATCATCATCAATAAATAAATTAAAAAATTGAAATCTTTATTCATCATCCTTTCCAATTGGAATAATATTTATCAAACTGTCTTGATCACTTTATATAATGGACAATTTAACAACATTACCGAATGCATCATGATTTGGTCGTATTTCGTTATTGTATTGAGCTACCGATGCAATTTTATAACGCTAATACTAACCTGAGCCTCGAGTGAAATCTAGAGTCAAATAAGCTCTACCTGATTTCACAAACAGTTTTAATATAATATCCCAAAATTATCAATTACAACAAGATCATATAGATAGAGAGGCATCAAATGCAAGCCACGCACGCACTAGGGAAAAAATTATATAAAGAAACAGAAGGGTTTATGGTCGCTATCCAAGACCAAATTATATATACTAAAAATTACCAAAAATACATAGTTAAAGACTCAACTGTAGTTTCTGATCTGAGACTGTCAAATTTTAGCAAATAAACAATATAAAGAAAGGCATAATAACGTAGCCAAACAAATACATAAAATCATTGCATCAATATGTAAACTAAAAGATAAAGAAGAGCCATACTTTAAATATAAACTTATAAATATACTAGAACGTACTACACCAAACAATAGACCTACCTAAAAGTAACTAATAACTTTTTTATTAGAAGAAAGAAGTCCACAGGACTCGTTCCGAAATCTTTACATGCATCCCTCCATCCTAAGAATTAGGTTTACACAAAAACTTACATCGCCATACAAAAATCTTTCATCATTGACACTTGCTCCATAGTTCGACAATTCCTTACTTCTATAACTATAAAACCCTAAAACTTCTTGCTGAGTATCGTAAAAATACACTCATAATAATAATCACACTTTATTTTACACACACAAAGTTTACAGTTTAACTAATATAGTTAGCATAAGTTAAGGTAAATGTGTAATGTGTAATACAAATAAGATGATATATTTATTCTCAAATTTAAATATTATATTTTCTATAAAAAAATATAAGAAACTTTATATTTTTAAAATATAAAAAAATCCAACAGCAATGTTGTATACAATCAGAGAACATTTTTTTAGCGCACTTTTTTTCTTATTTGTGTGGACAGAATAGATGTGTTTTATTATTTTTTCTTCATTATCTTGATATTAAGCTGCATTTGGTACACCAAAACAGAGAATTTAGGGTAAACTCATACTAGATTCTTGACAAGGGCTTGCCTTGAATTAAGTTGAAAATCCTTTTCTTTGAATGCTCTCATGTCAGCTGTCCACTTATATTTTTGTTTGTTTTAACCAAATATACCAGTTAGTCTAAAAACCGGTTACCTTAATGGTTGCCGTTGGTTTCCTATATATAGTCGTCTCCTATATCATCTACCTGCCCTTCAGGAAAAATCATACCCAAGTTAATTTCATCGTTGAAATTTGGTATGTAAGTTTCTTGAATTTTCTGGAGCACCGAGAAACTTTTGAAATTTCTATGGAAATGGTACCAAATGCACTTTTACGTTTTACAGTCCACCAAACTTAAGCTACGGGCTACAATGAGAAGAACAATGAGCTACATAGAAATAATATAGCCCGTAAGGGTTTCATTATTGCATAGATAATATTATAGATATAGCCCATAAGGGTTAGAAGTTAGAAGAATACATATTTATCTCAATTTGTATGCAAAAGATGTAATATAGATTTATAATATTGAAATAATACTATGGTTAAATTTATTTGTTATTTAATAATTGCACAAAAGAAATTGTTTACATTTCTAAGTTTAAAAGATTAGACAGACTGACATTGATATTCATATAACAACTCTCAACTCGTATACACTAGAGATTGTCTGAACAATAAAAGCGTCAAAGCTATTTTGGATTACGTTAGACAATGAAAAAGCTTAAATAAAGTAGGAATCTTTTCCTTGAATTGTGTCTTACGATATTGTATACGTAAGTAAAGCTTTGACACATATTTTTTTTTTATAAAAATTTTGTTTAAGACTTTTTACTCCACAAGTTATATTTCAATTTTTTTTTTTTGATATATTTCAGGGACATTTTAATTTTGATGTAGATAAGACTTTTTCTTATCTACCTAAAACGAATTAGCCTATGTGCAGATTAAAATGTAGGATTCGGGAGTCCATTGCATCCTCTAAAGGAATCTTAGTAATTATTACCATTTGGCCTCCATTTTCGATACAAGTACACCAGAGAGGAGGATATCACATTCCTTTTGTATGTATTTTAATATTTTTTTTTATTTTTCCACTTATAAGGAGAGAGAATCAAGAGTTAGAGACAGTTTATTATACTAGAGCAAAGAAATAAGAGCATTTTCTAAGCTAGAATTAATCATGAAATCACGTAGCGAAGCGTATAGCATTTCAACTTAAAACAGGACAGAACTGCTAACATCAACGTGATTTAATTAAAGAGAACATAATCCGCTAAAATTAAGAGGCCGCCGTTAACTTAACGATGTATGTGTGTAGTAAATTTTAATGTTACATGCGGCTCTGTCAGACGTAAGAAACGAACACTGTAAAGTTAAATTTTAATATTTCTCGTCTTGCTAAATTATAATAAATGTTCAAGCGAATGAGAAAAAAGTCTCAATTATATTATATTTATTATTTTTTTATTTGTATCTATTTCTTTTGGATCTCATATTATGTAGATCAATGTTTTATGGTAGATTTTGTTGTGTTCCACTTTATTTTTTCATAATTTTTTTTATTGAAATACCCTTTTTAACAAACTCTTATCCCTATATTCTCTACATAATTTTTATATTAATAGTTGCTTACAACTAAGACTATGGTGATAAGCGAATTTCATTTTTACAATATACGCATACTTATTTAATTTCGTTTAATTACAGAAACAGTTATTTATTTATTAACTATAACTTATATATATATATATATATATATATATATATATATATATATATATATATATATATATATATATATATATATATATATATATATATATATATATATATATATATATATATATATATAACACTGGATCAAGCTTAAAAATAATAATAAGAAAATAAAGAATACTCCCTGAATTAATGCCATATGTCTGTTTTAATATTAAAACCAGTTAACCAAAGCAACCATGGGCAGGCAGGCAGGCAGACATGACGACCTGGTGAAAGTCGCAATCCTATGAATGAGGGCAGCCCAGAGCATTTATGGTGTTATACAATAGAAGTATTTATGGCGCTCCATGCGGGAGGCCTTTGTCCAGCAGTGGACGTCTCCCGGCTGATATGATGATGATAATGATGTAACCAACCATTACACTTTTACTCTTCCCTTCTTGATTTATTCTGCTAAAGTTTATTATAAATAATATTTGTTCCATTATAAATAAATAATCAGAAAAAAAGGCAAGAAAAAGATAAGAATTACGAAATCGCTAAATATATTTTCTAATCGTATTTCACCAAAACCATATTTGTACATGATTAACGGTTTTAGGTTAATTGCTGTTAGCGAAGTTTATTTTCATTTCTTGGTCTAAGTACAAATCAAATCATATTAAATCTGGTTTCTACAAAATAGTGATGTATCACTAAATTATTTTTATCTATACCATAAAATATGAAACAGATTAAAAATATAAAAATAAATAATACCATCTCTATAAAACAAAAACTAAAATAGTAAAGAATATTATATTAATAATAATCATACAGCCAACATTTTCTCATACAAACAAAAATTACTAATACATTGGTCTATTATAAGTGACAACTTATATAATCTGTTATTCGAGCAATTACGAAAAGAAGCTAAGCGTTATGTCAATAGGCGGTAAGCATGAGGTCGACGCTTAATAAGTTTTACGCTGCTCTAGCTAGTACGGAACGATTGCGATACGATATTGTAATGTAATAAAAATATCCGTCAAGTGCTAGTTAGATTCGTGTATTGACGGTTCCGTAGCAAATAACAACGGGTCAATAACGTGATCCTATGAGTGTTGCGTTTTTTTTTCTTTTTAGACACTTTATCTTATAAACTATGTCAGTAATCATTTTCGGGTTTTACCCATATTGTTATACACAGTTTGCAATTAAGGGATAAAAATGAAAAGAGTATCCGACTAAACTCTACTCATATTTATTAAAAAAAAAGACAAAAACAAAAACAAAAACAAAAAAGGTACGAACGTAAAAGTTGGTCCGAAACAGCTATGCTATAACGTTTAATACTTGGTTAAGGATATAGAACTTCAGAATATTAACTAGCGACGCGCTCCGGCTTCACACGGGTGCAATGCTGATACTAAATATACTATAAAATTTCTTTACATAAAACATTCAATGCTTTTTGTCATTCATTATACGATACGAACATATTTTCTTTAAAACTTATACTTAAAATAGCGACATAAATTACTCATGTGAAAGATATGACATTAGAAACCTTAAAAATAACCACAGTTCCTCTATTATATTATGCATTTGTTATACGTATACACCTTCCTCTTGTATTATTTTATCTATTAAAAAAAATGGCATCAATATCCGGTATTTTTTAAAATACATAGTAAAGAATATTCTACTATGAAAATAAGCGGAGCTCAAAATAAGTGTATATATAATAAATAAATATATATATATATATATATATATATATATATATATATATATATATATATATATATATATATATATATATATATATATATATATATATATATATATATATATTTAAGACGATATTATATTCCTAATAGTGTAAATAGCACTTCTTAAGTAAGACAGCAATGGTTGATAAACACCACGTAAATGAGACTACACTGCCATATTAGAACAGGCTTTGCTATTATTTTCTTTCTTAACTATTTATTAAGAAACTGTTGCGACATATTATTTCTATATCTATATAAGTAAGAATATAGAAGATATGCTATAACTGTATATTGATACTGAAGTATATATATATATATATATATATATATATATATATATATATATATATATATATATATATATATATATATATATATATATATATATATATATATATATATATATATATATATATATATATATATATATATATATATATATACATATATATATATATATATATATATATATATATATATATATATATATATATATATATATATATATATATATATATATATATATATATATATATATATATATATATATATATATATATATATATGTATATATACATATATATATATATATATATATATATATATATATATATATATATATATATATATATATATATATATATATATATATATATATATATATATATACAGTGAGGTTCCGCACCAATTTCGTGATTGTAGGTCAGCAGAAACTTCAACTTTTTAAATTGACAAACTTAAATTCGCGTCATACAAAATGAGTGCAACATTGCAACAGTGCAAAAAATTAATAATAATTTTCTTTATTTTCACTATATGTTCTCACTTCTTGCGTAATTTCAACGTGAACAACTTAAAAATGTTGACAAACTTAAATTTGTGATCGTATGCACATATTTTATACGAAATTAAGCTACTTTTTTTGTCTAATCTCCATTAGTTTACATATTTGAAGCCGGACACATCATTCTCATGGAGTGTATGCTTTCAAATAACCACACATGATAAAGTATTGTGTTAATAAAGTCTTATCATTTAATAGCCACTAGCAAATCTGAATAAAAAAAAAGGAAAAAATAAATATATATAAATATATATATATATATATATATATATATATATATATATATATATATATATATATATATATATATATATATATATATATATATATATATATATATATATATATATATATATATATATATATATATATATTTATATTATTAAAATAAATGCAACTCTATTGTACACAATGTTTTTTATATTTAAGCGGGTCACTTGAAAATAATACGAAATGAAAATCAGTTAAAGCATTCTGTGAAACATCGTATAAAAGTCTTGACATTTATCAAGATGAATATTATTTAATTCACAATATGACTCTTTTTGCAATATAAATCAAAATAAAGTGTTGAAAAAAATATAAATTTGTTTGTAGATGTATCGAATGGTTTATTTTTTTATACTTGTTTTAGTGAAACTATTGTAGAATTTATTAATAATGATGATTATAGTGATTGTTTTGTTATTACTATAATAATGAATAAAATGTTTTTTAGGGTTCCGTGGGTCATGAGGAATAAACACCAGTACTCTTATAGGATCAATAAAGTGTTCATCTGTCTGTTCATCTATTAAGGCCATTGTTCTCAATAATGTGTGGTTGTGGAGGTAACAAGGTTAAATATCTATAGCCCCTGAGAATATAAAATCCAGATCTATAGCCAGATCTATAGCCCCTGAGAATATAAAAAATAATTTAGATACGAGCGTTAATGCGTTTTCCTGCATTTTGTATGAAATTCGCCGTGTAATCGAAATTTATACTTAGTGGCTGGTTCCCGTTGGCCTAGAATTATAACACTTGACAATAAAATCAGTAATTTATTAGTCTGTCACAGAAGAAAGTCATTACAAACTTATATAATATATTGCGTAGTTAATTAATTTCATACAAAATAAGTGCATTTGTTCGCAAATTTAAGTTTGTCAAGTATTATGATTAGTCATTTCCGTTGAACTATAACCATGATATTGGTTTTTTACTACGCTTATGTCGTTTGTTTGTAAGGTAGGTAGATATGAAGACCGTCGTGGCGCAGAGCATGGCCTCTGCCTGTAAACGCGACGGCTTGTGGGTTAGATCCCACTCGGGGAGAATGAATCGTTTTCATTTTCTTCGCTCTGGTAACAAGGCAAAAAGTGCGGTTTCGAGTTCCGCCACTCAACATGCAATGCCTCAAAAGGGAGAAAGTGGGGAACGTAGTGTCTTAACACTAGTCTCCTACGTCCTCCTACTTCCCTCTGCCTACCCTGCTATATGCGGGTTACAGCGTGAAGCTAATTTTAGGTACATATTATGTACTCGTAGTGTTAAGACAGTTCGTAATACACTGACTGATTATTTTTGAAACACACCCATTGTACTAGAGTTTAAATTCACCTACATTATTTATAACAGTTAACACTATACAGTTACTTTTAACTGGATTTTTTGGAGCTTCTATGGCATATGTGAAAGTAGACAATAACCTTGAAGTCTATTCTAGCCTAATGATAAGATTTTTTTTCTTCTTCTTCTTGTTTTTTCTTTCTTTCTTTCGAATCTTATCAGACACAATCAAATTGCGCCACAATGACATGGTTATGAAAGAAATAACAGTCTAGACTATCCTCATTCATTTGTGCTTTTACAATTTATCATTGATATCAAGAGAAAGTACAGCCGCAATAAGTATTTGATAAATCTGTAACGAAAATAATAGAATATATATCACCTTTTGTTTTAAACGTTTCTAAGGGAAAGAAACTCCCCAATATTCCCCTACATTCCCCCGAGTGGAATAGAATATATGACGTCACATATATGACGTTCATAGTCAAATTTGAAATTATTGCTCTTTAAGTATTATAGTTTACATACAATCGCATGTATATCTATAGGTTGGTCTGTTTTTTTTATTCTTATCTTGTGTTAATCTAAAAAAACAGTTTAAATACCGTAAAGTAAGAAACACTGACGCTTCGTGTAATCAAATGCAAATTTTAACAATATTTTATTTATAGTGTATATAATTAATTTGTTGCCATTGTACTTAAAATATATGGATTAATTTTAACAACTTGCTTATTTATAAGATATATGGTGCAAGAATCAGTAGAAAGGGAGGTAGGAGGGACCGAATTTGACCTTCGAGAACACAGTGTCGAAGATACTGGAGGAAGGTCACTTGAAAATGGTAAAAAGTATGAGGATCCCCGATATGAGGATAATGATGATGTATGAAGAGGTTATGACAGTGAACGAGGCGAATAGGTATGGATATACCATAGTGTTTGGTGCTCCATTTTCTCTGGCTACCCCGCTAGACATAATACGTGAAGCTATGTATCGATGTTATTATAACTAAATACAACATTAAGGACTACACTACGAAGCAAAAAGTTGATAAACCACAAGCCATATTGATAATTAGGTTAATTATAAATTTGTCCGGTTAGAAAATGTATGAAAAATCATTATAGCTAATTTTTTTTTATATCAAAATAACATTTTTAATTAAATAATATTTTTTATATTTCGTATGAATTAAACGTATTCAAGCTAGAGCCCATATCCTGAGGATCTATTAAATAAAAAATTATCCAAGACAATTGGCTTCCAGTGGCATTGACCAGTTCTTTAGTTCACCTAGTAAAGGCTTTGAGACCTGACCATAGATCGATGTCATGTTCGCGTGCCTACTAGGACTAATACGTTATTAAATTTACAAGACACTTAGTACAAGAAATATTATTATTCCATTTAATATCTAAGAAAAACATTAATTAAGATGAGAAACAGTTTTTTATCATCCTTGTGCGTTTCTCTGCTCTTTTTATTTATATTTTTACAATTTGCGTTAATTAATTATTATATGTAAGGCTCAATGAGCCTCCCCCAGAGGTTTTAAGCTTCGACTTGAAGGGCTACCAAGACTTCTTCCAGAGGTCAGGTCTGGTGCTCGGATTCTTGCTCTTAGGTCAGGATAGTTGACATGAAAGGTGATATCGATCATTTCAATCACGTTAGAAGGTGTACACAGTATACTATAATGCAATAATATAATATTTGTATATATTGTATGTAACAAATTCAGGTAAAGTTTAACTTTACCTGAATTTGTTACATACAATATATACGTAAGAAAACACAAAATAGAATACCAATACCGTGTTTTGAAGCATGACAGTAGATTCAGTTTGTTGCAGCTTATTTTGATGAGTAAAGTGGACGGCAAGAAGTGCGCTATACGAAGAAAAACGTTTTGGTTGAAAAGCAATACTTATATATTCAAATAGTTTTTTTTTATGAGGCCTATATAAAAGTTTTTTTTTTATTAAATAATACATTTACATTTTAATATAAAAGAAATTCGAAAATGAACTAAAATCGTAGTGATTCATCACTACACTGCTTCTTAATGATACAAATCTTCCTATTAAAAAGCGTTATATATTGCTATATTAAAAAAATATAAGCCAGACTAAAGTTTTGAGCACACCAAATATAACAGCTACCAAGTTCCATAACTTATATACAAGTAACGATAAGTTGCTATTAAGAGTTAACGTGTTTGACAGTTCTATAGTTATATATATATATATATATATATATATATATATATATATATATATATATATATATATATATATATATATATATATATATATATATATATATATATATATATATATATATATATATATATATATATATATATATATATATATATATATATATATATATATATATATATATATATATATATATATATATATATATATATATATATATATATATATATATATATATATCTTTTAATGTGGTCATATTTCAAATAATATTTATACGATGATGCATTGATTATTATAGATTTGCATGATGCCTGAACAAATGGAAATTTTATTAAGTAGTTTTTTAACTTCTCTTATCAATTAACCGAGCTTATTAATATATGTTTTTAAATCTTTTACATACAGAATAGACTTGTATTCTTTAAAATTATTTTAAGCAGGCATAATACCATGTACTTACAAACTTCGACAAAATCTAAAAAGCATAACCTAATCTTTTCATAATATTAAATTAAAGAAAATGGGATAGTAAGAAACAAAATTATTGATACTTACTTTTTTTAAATATTTACAACTGGAATGGATGGATTGGATGGATTAATGGATTTTATCTATTGTTCTTGGAGTCGGTGCTAATTAGAGTATTCGTTTATTTATTATCATTATAATTTCTTTTTTATTTTAGCTTTTGTTCAATGTATTAAGAACCTAGCTAGCATTGTTCTGAATAAGACTGATAAGATTCAATGTAAGGACAAAAAGGAGCTTCACGTTTTGCAACTAAGTTAGTCTGTCAGACCTCGCAAAAAAAACTTTTACGAGGTGCTGGTGTCTCACAGACGTAAATACAGCAATAAACACTGGACGTATCGTTAATAAGACCGTGCTATTTCCCTCGAGAAACTTATGTTGTACGTATCCCCAGAAAATCATATATATATATATATATATATATATATATATATATATATATATATATATATATATATATATATATATATATATATATATATATATATATATATATATATATAGATATATATATATTATACTATATAATAATATAGCTGCACATTAATCCACGACTTGATCTAAATATACGAGACGCATAACAACTTTCATGTTACTTTCACGTCTGTTGACAAAAAGAGAACACACACACTTTTGACAGTCTTCCAAATGACAAGCACTATATATATATATATATATATATATATATTAATATATATATATATATATATATATATATATATATAGATATAATAATATATATAATTATATACTAGATATATATATATACGATATATATATATATATATATATATATATATATATATATATTATATAATATTATATATATATATCTATATATATAATATTATATATAATATATAAGATATATATATATAAGTATAAATAATATATAATATTGTAAATTGACGCCTCTTGACTATAAAATTAAGAATTTATAAATTAATTAAACAAATAATAATTTGAACAAAAATACAGAAAAATATACAAAAATAAAAGTACAAAAGGCTATAAGTAATCTCTAAAATAAAATAAATGGTAAACATTTATATATATATATATACATATATATATATATATATATATATATATATATATATATATATATATATATATATATATATATATATATATATATATATATATATATATATATATATATATATATATATATATATATATATATATATATATATATATATATATATATATATATATATATATATATATATATATATATATATATATATATATATATATATATATATATATATATATATATATATGTATATATATATATATATACATTGGTCAATATATGTACTTATGTAATGTATATTTTTCAATAATCACATTCTTCTTACTCCCTGTTATAATTGCATCGTTCATTCCGAATCTCAGTCCGTTCGAACCGCACTTAACTTACAGACATGGACCGGGTGTGTTTTAAAGTTAATAATGTTGAATATTCTGGTATGTATTCATTAATTTACTTATTAGTATAAGATATTATATACTTTTATTTTTTCTTTTTCATTTTGCACGCCTTATCTCGCAATTAAAAAGGACCTAGTGTTAAGACACAATTTTTTTTTCATTTTTAGTAAAAATTTTGGACATTTCATATTTCTAATCTCAAGTAACGTTATATTTATCAGACCCGGGAATTGAAAAGAGTTCATTGCTCCCACTGTGATCGAACCTACAGTATTAATATTTACAGTCACACGGTGTTCCACTGCGCCACGTTGGCCTCTGAACTTTTGAATATATTGCCAATAAAGTAAGATCGAATGAAAATAAAATAATATATAGAACAAAAAAAAATTAGATTCACGCTGTATATATAGGCAGACGGAACCTTAGGAAACGTAGTAGCTTAGTGTTAAGACACTCCGTCCCCCTCCCTCCTTTTTTAGGCATTGCATGTTTAGTGGCGGAACTCATCGCCGCACTTTGCCTTGTTGCCAGAGCGAAGAAAATGAAAATAATTCAGTCTCCCCGAGTGGGAATGGAACCCACAAGCTTTCGCGTTTTTTCGCTGTGCCTCTGGACCACGACGGTCCTCGCGATTAATATTTTGTTAGTCTAAATTTACTTTTGAATTAATATATATTTTTTCACGTAAGTTTTATATTTAATTTAGCTTTTTTTTCTTTTCACGCCACTTCCACACCCGCCAGACACATAAAAATACGTCCTTATACTGCTTACTTCTAATATGAGCTTTATACAAACAGTCATAATAATATTTTTAATATATTTTGGCCACTTAAGCTTGTTAGCTTGATTTTATTAAACATGGTCTAATTTACACCTTTGCAGTAGCATTTTACATATTTCTTATACTCACTTGGCTTATAGAATACCAGATGTCATAATTGCACTTGCAAATTTGGTGAATTTATTAAATTTTTTTAATTTTTTTTATATTTTTAACACCAAAATCTTGCACACTCTATCATGCATAGTAAGGTAAAGCTTTATTTTATATATAATATTTTTTTATGTATAAAAGAGTCTTAAATCAGTTTCGTCTGTCAGTTCTTGTTGTTGTTGTCTTTATATACGAATGTTCTCTCAGTTCCTAATTGTACCATTTAAGTTAACCAACTGTCATATATATATATATATATATATATATATATATATATATTATATATATAATATATATATATATATATATATATATATATATATATATATATATATATATATATATATATATATATATATATATATATATATATATATATATATATATATATATATATATATATATATATATATATATATAATATTTTTTTATGTATAAAGAGTCTTAAATCAGTTTCGTCTGTCAGTTCTTGTTGTTGTTGTCTTTATATACGAATGTTCTCTCAGTTCCTAATTGTACCATTTAAGTTAACCAACTGTCATATATATATATATATATATATATATATATATATAATATATATATATATATATATATATATATATATATATATATATATATATATATATATATATATATATATTTATGTTAATGTCCATTATATATAGACATCAACATATTGTTGATAATAATTTTAAATATTAATTAGACTTAAAAACATCGATTTCATTATTTAAAACGCAACATTGCTGATAATTACGGGATAGGTACGAGCATTTAACGCATGCTTAAACTGTATTTTTTAAATAAGCGTAATTAATTCCTAATTGGGATTTCCGTTGGCTACTGATTGCTTTATAGTTGGATAAATACAACAATACAATAGATAGATAATAGTAGGATTATTATTATTAAAAGTGATTAATAATTTTAGTTCTTTTCAATTTTTTTTATGGAAAAACACTAGGTTATCTCTTTATGTATTTATATTAATAATTCTCCTAATACAGGCATTATTTTCTTAAAGGAAGGCTCTATTATTATTATTATTTGTTATTATGGAATCAACAGTCGCAAAGTATATTAGAAAACCCTGCTTTTCTAAATTTTGAGACTTCTCATATTTCAATTTCACAATCGTGGTGATTCTTAAGTAGAGATAGCTTCTACAGATAGATAGACTCTACACTTTCCACCGGATTAATATAAATTGTATATTGAATGATAGAACTCGGAGCTGCGCTTTTTCATGGTGTATATGTATGTAAATAAATATTTTATTTTGTTTTATTTTCCGGTATAACATTCAGATTTATGTCGATATAGAAATACGGAATAACTCTAACTACATTAAGTAGTTAAAACTAATACAATAGAATATTTAAGTTATAACATAAAAGAGGACTTCTTCGATATTTTTTTCGGACTATTCGATATTTTTATGTAAAACTATTAAGTACATTAAACCTAGAATTAAGACGACTAATGAGGTTTTCTATATTTTGCAGATATTTAATAAATAAACAAAATTCTCCTTTCCAGTGGGAAATGAAGTGGATTCCAATACAACACTTTTGGACTTCATCAGAACCAAGTTGAATCTTCGCGGTACAAAGTACATGTGCTTGGAGGGAGGCTGTGGTGCATGCATCGTCAGTGCATCAACTTCTCACGGAGATACCCCTCATAGTGTTAATTCTGTAAGCTTCTTTTGGTTTTTCACGCTTCGCCCCGTATAGCAAGTGCTTGGTGAAAAAACCTAGTATTGCGACACTCCGTTTTGCGCTTTCTGCTCGAATTTGAGATATTAGGTGTTAATTGGTGGAACTCAACGCCCTCTTGACATTTCTTGACCTTGAATCGAACCTGCACATATATAATTAAATTGAAGTATCTGTTTATGATTTCAATATAATTGTGTTTTTTCAAGAAGTAGTAGCTTAGTTAGTGCTTGTCCGTGAACTAATTTTATAACTTTTACTGGAAGATAGAGAAGGCTATGGAGCAAACATATAGTTTTAACCCGTATGTCGCTATTTTTTGTATACATACATATCTTCACGCTTTATCCCCAAAGAGGACGGGGCACCAAACGCTGCGGTACCTGCATACCTCTTTTGACTCGTCCACTGTCATTGACCTCTTCATAAATACTATCCCCCTCCTCATGCTTTCTACGTGACCTTCCTCCAGTATCTATCGACACTGTGTTCTCGAAGGTCAACCGAGGTCTCCCTTACCTGTCTGACCACTCACTTTTGCTTCATATATCTTTAATTACTGGTTATTTTTAATATATTCTAATAATAAGTAACATTTCTTTATTATTCAATGAAATTTTATCTAAACTATGTTCAAATTCAATTGTAATAATAATCAGCCACGTATCGTGTACCATCCGACCGTAATTATTGCTAAATCTCCGAAACCTTAGAATAAATACGAATAACACTTCGCTACGCTTAAAAAAGTCACCGAAGCTTTTTCCTTTCTATTATTTTAATAAATAGATTAAAAAGCTTGAGCTTTTACTTATAGTCCATAGTGTAATACCCAATGAATAATTTGTATAGCGAATTTTTAACACTGACACGGTCTGATTAAGATCAAATTAAATCTTAGAAAAGTGTAAAAAAATTTAAACTTTAATTTTTATGATTTGTTTTTTGTTTATTAATAATTAGTGCCGAATATATATTTTATTTAAATTTAAATTTTAAATTACGGTTCTCGAATGGAACACTATCATATAAGACTATTTGTTTCATATCATGATTGTAAATATGATTAAAGAATTAAAAACTCCTTAAAATATTAGAAATGGAATATACTGGTTATTTAGAATTAAATATATACGGATATCAAAATTATATGCAATATTTCGGATTCAGGTAAAAAATGGAGAGCGGGATGTTAACACACACTACTACTAGTTTCTCCTTGCCCATCCTGCTAAGAATATTAAATTTATTAATACGATAAAAACTAAAATTCATATAAAATTACCAAATTAAATTTTTACAGTGCATGGTGTCAATAACATCATGTCAGGATTGGGATATAACTACCGTAGAAAAAATTGGCAACCGGCTAGATGGCTACCATCCCATACAAACGACGCTTGCTGATAACAATGGTACACAATGCGGATATTGCAGTCCAGGATGGGTCATGGCCATGTACAGGTTTGTTGAAGACTGTTAATTTTTGACTTTAACATATACGAAAAAAAAATTAAATACAATGTTTTAATGAGTTACTTTAAGAAAAAAAAGAAATTAATTTTATTATTGTGTTTTTAATTTTACGCCTCCGCAAATGGCATATATTTACGATAATAATAAAACTAAACAGTTAACATAAATTAACTTTAAAATTTACATTAATAAAACTTCAATAAAAATTTAAAACTTTTTGATGGGTTTTAAATCTTTCACGTTATACGGTATCATTAAGATATTTTTGATGAATCACATATATATATATATATATATATATATATATATATATATATATATATATATATATATATATATATATATATATATATATATATATATATATATAGTTTTACATGGCCGGGTAGGTAGAGGGAACCGTTGGAACCTAGTATCAAGACACTCCGTTCCCCGCTTTCCGCCCTCCAAGGCATTGCGTGTTGCGTGGCGGAACTCAAGGCTGCGCTCTAATTTGTTATCAGAGCGATGAAATAGTAAAATAAATTTCTCATTGTACTTAGGAATCGAACCCACAATCATCGCGTTTACAGTCAATAATTATCAGACGCTATCCAGCTACGCCAGGAAGGCCTCAATTATTATGTATGAAGAGGAAGTTAAGAAATCATTTAATCACATAATACTTACAATACAATAACGTTCTATAATAAATGTAATTTACCAAATAATCGAACAAATTGTTCGTGATTAACTTCAATAATATAACTTTTTGATGGGTTTTAAATCTTTCACGTTATACGGTATCATTAAGATATTTTTGATGAATCACATACATATATATATATATATATATATATATATATATATATATATATATATATATATATATATATATATATATATATATATATATATATATATATATATATACATATAGTTTTACATGGCCGGGTAGGTAGAGGGAACCGTTGGAACCTAGTATCAAGACACTCCGTTCCCCGCTTTCCGCCCTCCAAGGCATTGCATCAGAGCGATGAAATAGTAAAATAAATTTCTCATTGTACTTAGGAATCGAACCCACAATCATCGCGTTTACAGTCAATAATTATCAGACGCTATCCAGCTACGCCAGGAAGGCCTCAATTATTATGTATGAAGAGGAAGTTAAGAAATCATTTAATCACATAATACTTACAATACAATAACGTTCTATAATAAATATAATTTACCAAATAATCGAACAAATTGTTCGTGATTAACTTCAATAATATAATTAATATATAATATAATTATTTCCGCGCTGATTGTTGTGAGTTTGAGTACAGCTAGCGGACCGGCATTAATATATCGATATAAATCCAATTCCAGTTCCAATATATCCAAATCTGCTATTGCCGAAAAAGAAATGTGTTCACTATATCTAGTTATTATTTATTTAAGTCATGAGGCCGTCGTGATGCCGTTTGAAACTGTGTCTGTCTGTAAATGTTATGTTATTATACCAATGAGTAATAATAATAACTCTTTAATGCACACTCAAAAAACATACAAAAATATATAAAAAAAAAAAAAAAAACTATATGTACAAAAGGCGGCCTTATTGCTCTAATATCAATCTCTGGCAACCAGTCAAATGGCAACCTAGGCAGTAATGTTTCGAATTTAGATGGTAGTGGTGGAGAACAGATCTTCTTAAGAGAGGTTCTTTATAATGTGCACCTTCAATTTGGGCGTAAAATGAAGTTAAATTAAAGGTTAACTCTGCTTTCTTTTCTATATGCAGGATAAAAGGAGAAACAGTTTTTTTTTTTTTTTGTAATTTTGCCATACATTGGATAACAAGCTAAATTCTTATAAGTAGAAGCTTGTCAGTCTAGTGCTAAGTCAGTCACAATAAACGTCTATTAATATAAAAAAAAATATTTCCAGCCTAATAAAATCAAAGCGTATGACGATGCTGGAAATAGAACAATCGTTTGGTAGCAATGTATGTAGATGTACAGGATATAGACCAATATTGGAGGCTTTTAAAAAGTTCGCATCAGACTCGCCAAATCCTGTAAAGATACCTGATATAGAAGATTTGCAAATCTGTGATAAAACTGGTGAAGCGTGTTCAAAAACAAAATGTGAAGAAGCTGATTGGTGTTTTGTGAATAAAAATGAAGTTTTTAATGAACTTAAATGTTTATACTTGAAGGATAATAGACTTTGGTATAGAGTTGAAACACTTTCTGATATTTTTGTCATTTGGGCAGAGAGAGGTGTCCAATCTTATATGTTGGTTGCTGGAAACACTGGAAAGGGTAAGAGGATCGTATAAAAAATCTTGATTAAGTAGATCCTATACTTATACATGCACTGGTTGTTGATATGATCACTCAAGGTAATAAATTACTTTCATTTCCACCTTCCGGTAATACAAAGTGTTTTTATTTACATGACTTTATGTTTTCCGAATGAAATTCAGATGGAAATTGGTCGAAATCAAGAATTTATTCGCTCTACCAATCCAATCTAATCCTATATGCAAGATTGATAAAAAAATTAAGAATACGAAAAGATATACTGAGCTCTACCTACAATATCTATCTCAATACTTTTTATACAGAAAAATGACTCATAATATTTTTTACATTATACTTTTAGTTCACTAATGATTTATTTGTGTTTTAGGTGTGTATCCAATACTCGAATACCCAAGAATACTAATAGATATTTCAGGATTATCAGAACTAAAAGGTTTCTACATCGATCAGAATTTAATTCTTGGAGCAGGAACTACTCTTACAGATACCATGAATATTTTCGAAAAAATTGCAAATTATGATTATTTTAGCTATCTTAGAGTTTTTAACGAACACTTAAAATTAGTAGCACATATTCCTATCAAAAATGTAAGTATGTTTTTTTACTACAAAGCCCGTTTTGTCAAAAGCTATTAAGATGTTTTTTTTCTTATTGTCACGTTATGTATTTCGTATAAAGATGAATAGGTAGAGAGAACCCTGCGTCAAGATCCTCCGTTTTTCACCCGATTTCGAAAGAGTTGAACTGTTGAGCGGCGGAATTAAAGGCGAAACGAATATAATTGATTGACCCTTAGATCGCACCTAAATCCGCACTATGAACGAGGATAATAATTTTAATTTTTATATTGGCTGATATATAAATAACACTAAAAATCTTTGTAAACGTGTAGGTAAGAATATTCAATTATTACATTGAAAGAGATATTAGTTTTAACACGCACAAAAATAAATGCGTAAAATATGTACAAAATTATAATATATTATGATTCATACTGCTATAACGCGTTCAGTGAGTGAATTAAAATTTAAAACGATTTTATACTAATTAAAAGATTTTACTATACTTTAATAAGTGATCATAATCTTTATGAAGCAATTAAGAATAATATAAACTAAATTATACTGTTTACTAGTCTAGTCTTGACTGCTTATTAAAAAAAAATAACATAAAAAAAACCATACGAAGCATTTAACAAGAAACAAAATTAAAATAGATTATTATTAGATAGAGAATTAATTTTATATTTTCTACTAATATCTATAAAGTCCTATTTGGCGCACTAGTGTGTGCAGTAGTGTGTGGATGTTTTGCAATGGTTGTAAATTTGGTCCCCATTTGGGAGCATAAATTATTTATTATCAAAATAAAATAAATAAAATACTACATAAAAATGCAATTTTTTATGGAATCGATAAGTGCCATTAAAATAAACTGTAAACGCGATGAATTGTGGGTGCAATACTCACTCGGGTAGAATGAGTTATTTTAATTTTCTTCGCTCTGGTAACAAGGCAAATAGCGCGGCGTCGAGTTCCGCCACTCAACACGCAATGCCCCGAAAGGCGGAAAGCCAGAACGGAGTGTTTAATTTAATTTATATTCATATTTATAGCTAATTTAATTTATATTCATATTTTGCGAACCTTCATATTTTGATTTTGACGGAAACATTCGACGCCATGTTATGACGTCAGTTGGTCTTGTAAACAAATGCACTGATATTGTAATAACCCCAACTAAGGTTGTAAAATCATGGTGGCTGTTGCTTCACGTATTTAAAAATACAGATGCGAAATATTTAAATTTTCATATGAATTAATATGATCTTAACATGACATAACATGATGAAAAATAACATTTTCTGGTTGGTTATTATCTAAGCTATATGAATATTTATCTTTAATGCTCAAAAACAAAAATAAAAAAAGATAATTATGATTACAGTAAACAAACATGCAAGAGAAGACTTATCTCAAATAAAGATTTCTTCCAGTCGTCCCGTGAAAATGGGGGAAACCTATAAAAATACTGGGATGAGAGTATAGTGCAATATTTATATAGAATTCTTCAAATTGTACATTTAATAGTATAGTAAGTAATATACTCGTCATGACAATAGTGATATATTATGTAGACGTTTCAGATAGCGACATTGGCTGGCAATTTAATGCTTAAAAATCAACATCCTGAGTTCAAATCCGATATATTTCTGCTATTGGAAACTGTTGGGGCCGAGCTTGCTATTTGTAAGTACATACTGAATACTTTCACAAAAACTAAATTCTTAATAAAATTATATTCGCGAGATAAAAGATTCTGTGATAGAGATAAAATCTGATGATAAATACAATGTTCCATCCAATGGATCCAATTTATTTTCATTTCTTTGCTCTGGTAAGATAAAGTACGTTGTTGAGTTCTATCACCCACCATGCAGTGTCTCGAATTCTAGTGGATTATGGAGAACGGAGGCTCTATCTGGCCACACTACTACAGGCAGGATATGGCTTGAATCAATACTGCATTTGTCATTTGCGAAGATATGTAAAATGGTATGTTCCAATTCCAGAGAAACTATGTTATCAGCTCAAAAATGCTTTCTTATCGATGATGATGAATGATGTTAGTTTCAAGATTTCTAATTCACGTACATAATTCATAAATTTTCACTATACATTTTCTATACATATTTATACATAAAATAATAGAGGATGAATGTGTTTGATATTATCATATTAAAATGAAATTTCTCAGCTTCTTTTAATTATTATAATTGAAGCTTACAGCTTAAAATACATATAAATATATAAAAAACATAAACAAATAAATTGAGGAGATAAATTTCGTATACGTATATGAAATTCTTTCACCAACGCACTCGTAACTACAATGTAATGTAGAGCACCACGTAATACTATTTTAATCAGTTGAAAGTTAGCGGTCACTGGTTAAACCGTTAGCATGTTCAGAAAACCTGTTTATAACAACCTGTACATACATGATGTATGACTATATATTATAGTTAATATATGAAGAATGTTCTTTTTTCTGTTTTCTTTATAAATATCTCAATATTTAGAGGTTAATATCATATAGTTAAGAGATATTGGGATTTAGATTTAGATTAGATTTAAATATTTTTAATATTTTACGATTACGAATCTATGGATTTGGTTTGAAGCCAATGTTGAGAAGCGTTTGACTATAAGCGCGATGGTTATAATGATGGATTATAATTTTGCATACGTTCCCATATTTTGAAGCGGAGTGTCACATAATGTCACGAATTCAAAAACAAAGGTGATACCGAAGAATTTTAAAGAAACGAAAGGATAGAAAATCAATATGTCCATGACACTGACTTGCATACTTAATTTTATTTTTGCCTTGTAAAGCCATAATGGACTCAAATCTTACATGCTATAAAGAATGTGAAAGTTCGCGTGAAGCTTTTAATACGTTTTGTAGGTCAATTATGCATTTTGTATAATACTGAACTCATTAAAATATTACATATACTAATTTAACATAAAGGTCATAGTAATTATGATTCATTACCATTGAATGAAAGTTAAAAAAGTAGGCGTGAAGCAATTTCTTTTTTATATACTGAATAAATAATATGTTGTAAGGCTTGGTTAGACGCTATCGTTTTAGGTCCGATTCTAACTTTAGCAAAATTACAATTATTTTAATTTCCTTCCATGCTTTATTCCTTGTATAGTAGAGTATAATCTCATAACCTAGTTTGAAGACACTTTGCTCTCTACTCTCCATCCAAATTCGAATACGTGTTGTATGAAGCCATTAATATATTCAATTTACTCGACTGGAAATAGAGCTCAAAACCAGCGCATTTACAAGCAGGCGCTCTACCACTGCGTCACAATGGGCAGATTTTCTCGGTCTGATTCCATCACTGTACTTACACTATTTTGGATTGCTAACTTCTTAGCTTAAGATAGATAGATCAAAAATATTATTAATCTTAATTTTTTTTTACATATTATAAAGACTCGTAACTTAATATTACTTAATATTCTCTTCGTGTTTCCCATAAACTAATATCTAAATTACACTATAAAATATGTATGTATGTAAACTATAAGAGCTAATTATATGGAGCGATATGCCACGCATATATCTTAGTTGTCGTAAAGCACAGCGTCGTGGGTGCAATCCCCAATCAGGATATTTTTAGATTTTTTTTACTACTATTACCTAGCTGAGGTAAGAAGACAAAACTGACTCAAAAATTGTAAGCAACTTGGGGAACGGAGTGTGTTAACACAAGGTTCTCTCTGGTAGAGTACCGCCAGCGTTAAATTAAAAAGTTATACATAGGTATTATATATACTGATAGTGCTAAAAAATACAAGAATTTTAAATTTTAAGATATTTAATTATTGTCTTACTTAAAATTATTTATTTTAAAAGTCAATGTCAGATTTGTATTTTACTTATAAATATAAATATTCTATTTTTTTGTTATATGATCTTAAATACAACACTGCACCTGTGTCTATCAGAGCAAGAAAACAAAACTAAGCAATCTAGCCAATTAAGCATCTAAAAAAAAAGTAAATTTATTTAAATCTATGGTCAATCTACTTGCTCAAAATCTTGATTTACAAACAGTGGCAAAACGCAAATTACAAGTGTATTTGTATGTAATATGTATAATTTAAAACAATTTTATCATTTAATGAATTCTTAACAAATATAACGTATTCCGACGAATAAATCTTAAGGCGCTCAACTAATAAGTAGTACTAGATCCACTAATATTTAGTTCAGTAATTAGTACTAGAGACAGTAGAGTGACATATAACATATAGAAACGAATGCAATTCTCTTTACTTAAGCGACAAAGCCACGAGCGGGTCGCTAGTATAATATTACGTATATATTTTTCTCATTTTAAGATGCATGTAGTAAAAAGTGGTTATTTTAATATTTCAAACAGACACTCCAATTTCATTTATTAGTATATATTAGTAAGTAGCATTATATATGATTTTTGACTTTTTTAATGACAAGGCTAGATGTTGTGTTAAGGCAGTATGTGCTTTTTGATACAGAAAAAAAATTAAAAAGCTTAAAGCTTTTAATGCCCAGTGCATTGGTGGTAGGTTTGGTTCCCTTTGAGAAAATTATTATAAACATTTTACTCTAGTAGGAATTTATATTATAGTATAGTAGTATTTGTAATTATTTATAATAATTTATTTATATGCATACAATATATTAAACATTTTATAATATAGATTTTCATTTTCTTTTCAGTAATAGCTCCAGGATTAAGAAAAGTGATATCGATGCAAGACTTTCTAAAAGAAGATATGACTGCTAAGATCATCCTAAGTATAATTTTACCACCCTTGAGTGAAGCACATAAAATAGTAACTTATAAGGTGAATACAATTATATTTTGGCAAAGCTTCACGCTTCATTCTGTTACCGGGTTAGCTAGAAGAACCTTAGTGTTAAGACACACACCAGCTGAGTGTCTGAGCTAAACGCCACGATTTGTCTTTTCCGGAGCAAGGAAATCAAATATGTCATTCCTCCGAGTGGGAATCGAACCCGCACGCCAACTCTGGCTTCAATTCAATTCATTTTCTTTTTCGAAAAAGGAATGTCAGTTATTGGGTTAACTGTACATTTGTATAGAGTGATAAATCACAGGGGCACTTAGCCGTAAATTTCGAAAGATGCTAAGGAGATAAAAATATATTTTTTCCTCAATTAGGCTCTCACAGTGACTTTTAAGCTTGAATTCACGTTTTTTTTACGGAAGTTTATGTAAGTGTTTTTGGATGAGTTCCACTCATGCAAAAATATATATATATATATATATATATATATATATATATATATATATATATATATATATATATATATATATATATATATATATATATATATATATATATATATATATATATATATATATATATATATATATTTTATTATTATTATTTTTTTTATTAAAACACATAATATATTACCATCAGATAATGCCACGAGCTCAAAACGCGCACGCTATAGTCCACGCTGGATTTGTATACAATATTAACAAAAACGGAAACGTTATCGCCTGTAGAATAGTATACGGTGGACTTTCAACAGCATTTAACAGAGCTTGGAAAACAGAAAGATGCTTAGTGGGAAGAGCTTTATTTACAAATGAAACTTTGCAATATGCTTTGCAAGTTTTGAACGCTGAAGTGGTCGTGACTGAAGATTTACCAGATTATCCTGTTGAATATAGAAGACAGCTTGCCTTGAGTTTATTTTATAAGGTAATGTTTATATTCTGTATATAAACTTAATATTAAATTACACGTATTTATTTGTGACAGCGTCTGGTGGTTTTGGGTTTGATAATCACTCAGAGGTATGAACTTTTTTTCATTTCTCCGGTTTAATTTCTCTGTGAAAACCTGTCTAAATGGAGATTTCTAAAGAAATACCTAAGAGCTCGCGAATGTGGCGCCAACACATAATCCATGGTCCTCTTGCTTTTTTTCCCTAGCTGTCCGTTTACTAACCAATTGCAGTTAACGAGGCATAACACTGGCAAATCACTATTTGAGCGTTCAGGTCGTTGAACACGAAGAAGTAGACGCCTTATTCTAAGAACACAACACCAACCCTGCTCTATTCAAATTAATAATCATAAAATTATATAAAAATATAATTTGACAAAATTAATTTGATATGATATACTTTGTTAGTTGTTGAAATTTTAATTTGAAGTACGCAATAAATGTCATGGCTTTAAAGAGATATTAATCTGGCACTCCGATATCGTGCTTAAATATTAAAGAATGAATCAGTCGATATGATATATTTAAAAAAAACAACGCTCTTTTTAGTAACACAAATATTTTTTTTACTTCACGAAAAAAAAAAAATTAACTTTTCAAATTTAATTTGAAAACATGATGACATGATTCCAGGGACTTCTGTCACTTTATCCTCAAAATAAGTTGCATTCTCGTTATCGTTCTGGTGCCTTGAAAATACATGATACGCGTCCAGTATCTGATGGTCGACAAATATTTACAACCAACCCTACACTGTGGCCCTTAAATAAGCCCATCCCTAAACTAGATGGATTGGTAAGTGAGAATTATATATACATATATATATATATATATATATATATATATATATATATATATATATATATATATATATATATATATATATATATATATATATATATATATATATATATATATATATATATATATATATATATATATATATATATATATATAATATAAGTTCATATAAAATTTCGATTAAATTGTTATTTTAGTCTTATTCGAATTCTCAAGAGTATTCTAAAGATCTAAGAAATAACACTATTACTAATAAATTTAAAAGTATATATTTTATTATATCATGAAGTTTTGGAAATATAATAACGTCATATTTATAATAAATCGTATTCAGATTCAATGTGCCGGCGAATCTCAATACACAGAAGATCTATCATCTCTCCCCCAAGAAGTGTTCGCTGCATTTGTCCTCACGACTGTACCACTGGGCACTATAGAAAATATTGACCCCAGTCGAGCTTTGGTTAGTATATAAAAATCTAAAAAAATTAAAGCATTGAGGCTTGGTTTGCAATATCTGCTAATGAAGAGATTTTTTGATTTTTAATGTCATGATTGAAACTAGCTAATTTTACTTACTACCAATGCACTTAGCTCAGCATTAACGATAAAATATTTTTACTAGTTCTTTAATTAAGATTTCTTTTTTATATTGCAACTTTGATTTTTAATAAACTTAAATTCAATGATTTTGTAGAAGGAGCCTGGAGTCATTGCATTTTACAAGGCATCTGATATCCCCGGAGTAAATAGTTTCGTTAGCCCAGTTAACTTATTTTTTCCTTTCAACGAAGAAATTCTATGCGATAAAGATGTTAAATATTATAACCAACCTTTAGGAATAATTGTGGCGGAAAGCCAGAAAAAAGCTGAAAAAGGTGCTGCTTTGGTAAAAGTTACTTATAATGATATAAAAAGACCAGTGGTTGATTTGAAAGTTAGCAAAAAAGATCCTAGCAAAGTGGCAGTCCTGCAAGCGTTTCCTGCTAGAAGAACTGGAACTGATGTAGAAAAAGTGATTAAAGGGGAGAATACGATATATGGACAGTATAATTTCTGTATGGAAACGCTGGTTTGTGTGACACATCCAACTGAGGAAGGGTTGAAAGTGTACGCCGCTACTCAATACATGGATACAGTGCACCAAGTCGTTTCCAGGATGTTGAAATTGGATCAAAACAGGTTTAAACATATTCTGTCATATAATTAATAGTATTGAAAAAGACGTTTATAGAACATTTAATAGTACACATAACTTGTCACAAATCATAGTAATTACTAAAAGCGTGTACAAATATAAATTTATCCTCAAATCGACTTCGAATCTATTATTTTTGTACAGACAGACAAACATTTCCAAGTTACGCCACATTGGATTTAGATTTGAGATCATATGCTAAATATTTTGTATGATAATGGAACTTTATTTTGATGATAATTAATTAACTTAACGAATATTGAACATTATATAGCCTATTTGTGATAAATGCTTGAATAATTAACTTGTTTTAATTAATTTATTGGCTTCTGTTACAAGTATTATAATGGCATACTAATTGATTTATTTATATTGAACAAAATTAGATTTATGTTATCTATGATTATGATTGTAATTATGTCTTATTTTACAATATATTATAATGTGAATATGAACTATCCATATGGCATAATTTGCAAATTTTATACAATGATCTAACTGTGAATAATTTATTTTTGAAGTAGGACAGTACAAATAATAAAAACAACAGTGAAACTAGTGTACGAAATTATCTATATTGGCAATTTTGAATTATAAGAGATACCTAAAAGCAATATTTACTTCACTAAACCATAGAAGTCAAATTTCCATTGTATATAATAAAATGAAAAATAAATGTTACCAAGCTTAAAACAAGTGTTCCGTATATAAGAAAAGCAAATAACCATTATTTTCTATAGATTTTTTTTTAAATTTTTTTCCATTTGTAGCCAATTTAGTATTACGGCTACGTTTCAATTTTGTATATACGAGTAATTAACTTAAGTTGATTAAATGTCTAACTTAAGTATCTATCTTTAGGATCGATGTCGTAGTCCGTCGACTAGGAGGAGCATATGGATATAAAGTATCAAGAGAAACCCTGGTAGCGGCAGCTTGTAGCTTAGTAGCTTTTAAATTAAATAGGCCTTGTCGATTCATACAATCCCTGACGAATAATATGAGGGCTGTTGGAAAACGATCTCCTTGTTCATCTAATTTTGAAGTAAGTATTAAAGAATAGATAAGTACTAAGAAGGACCTGACTGATATATTAATTTTGTGGATATATATATATATATATATATATATATATATATATATATATATATATATATATATATATATATATATATATATATATATAATATATATATATATATATATATATATATATATATATATATATATATATATATATATATATATATATATATATATATATATATATATATATATATATATATATATATATATATATATATATATATATATATATATATATATTACACACAATTTTCCATGACAAGTAAAACTCGCAAATATTTCGTATATATATATTTTGAAGATTGGCACACCTGAGAGCTATAATAGTCCAGTTAAACTGCAAATAATGCAATGCTGCCTTGCGCATTGTGAATTTTACGGTATAAGTTTTAATGACAATATATGACAGTAGATAACGATAGATTTTCAATTATATAAATGGAAGTAACATGGAAAGGCTCATAAAGTCCAAAGTCAAATTTTAAAATATTATTCAAATCTACTGATTAGAGTTTGAGTTCGTCTTAGCGCAGTGGCACAGCGTCTGATTGTTAACGCGATGGTTGTGGGTTTGATTCTCACTCGCGGGTATAAACTTTTTAATTTCCTTACAATTCTGGTGAGAATACAAAGCGTGGCATTGAATTCCGCCACTTATAACGCAATGTCTCAAAAATTTCTATATTTAATCAACAAAATCATAATTAGAAAACGTTGCATAAATAAATACAGATAAAAAATATAGCCCTTCCACAGATAGGCGTAAACAGGACAGGTGAGGTTCAGTACCTTCGCCACGATCTGTACAGTGACAATGGCTTTATAACCAACGAGCCTCTATTGTTTCTGGGCGTCGAATTATATTCCAACGTATACAAAAATGATACATGGAATCACACATCCTATAATGCAGTTACAGATACAGCTTCCAACAGTTGGTGTAGATCGCCTGGTACGTTAAACTATTTATTTATTTTATTTATTTAATAGGAAGCCAACGTTGTATACAAACAGAATTCTTCTACTTATAAATATTTAACAATACTATTATCTAAATTCTATACCTTAAACTCTAACTTAACATGCATAAAAAAAAATCTATAACAAATTACTATATTATATTGTTTTTTATTGTGCTAAAAATATATAAGCAAAAATCATTAAAAACATATCCATAGTACACTTAGTTGAACTTGTCTCTATAAAAGCTAGCTCCTGGCCAATATTATTCAATATTATAAATAGTCATATCAAGTTATGCGATGTTTTATTTTACAAAAGTAACTATTGAAGTACAGGACAATATTTAGCTAATTGATCTTCATTGGGTATATATATATATATATATATATATATATATATATATATATATATATATATATATATATATATATATATATATATATATATATATATATATATATATATATATATATATATTCAGGAACTCTAGAACACGTGGCACAAGCTGAGACATTAATGGAAAGAATAGCTTACGAAATGAACTTAGATCCTCTCGACGTTCGTCAAACGAATTTGGATACAGAAAGCTATAGCGATATCTCAGAATTATTAGCAACGCTAAAAACGAATTCAGATTATGATAACCGGAAAATTCAAGTGGAAAAGTTTAATGCAGAGAATCGATGGAACAAAAGAGGTTTAAGATTTTCTTTTATGAGATGGCCTCCTATCGGTGGCTTTTATCTAGACGTGAACATGTCAGTCTACAGTGATGACGGTACCATATCTATAACTCACGGAGGTGTTGAAATGGGTCAAGGAATTAACACAAAGGCTATTCAAATATGTGCATATCTTCTCAAGGTACCCGTTGAAATGATCCAAATTAAGCCAAATGACACTTTCGTGGCACCCAACAATATGGCGTCTGGAGGAAGTTTAACTACACAGAACGTGACAATTGGAGTGCAGAGATGCTGTGAAGAATTGCTTAGGAGACTCGAACCGGTTAGAAGTCAAATGAATAATCCGACGTGGAAGGAATTAATAAAGCAAGCGTTTACAATGAACGTGGATTTGCAAACCCACGGCTTCGTGACTCCCGCTGATTTTCAAAGATATAATATATTTGGTGTGACTCTAGCTGAAGTGGAAATTGATGTACTGACGGGTGAATCAGAGATCATACGAGTAGATCTGATAGAAGATGTAGGAAGAAGTGTTAATCCTGAACTTGATATTGGTCAGGTGAGCATTATTTTTCTTTACAGCATATTAAAATGGCATTCTATGAATATATGAACACACTAGTCCAATTTAAACGGTATTTGTTAGCATATACATATATATGTTGGCATAATACATATTTATAATTTTTTTGTTTCGATTATAATTTTCTATAGAAAATATACATAAGTGCGTTCTCAATCATTTAAAGGAATAAATTATTATATATTATTGTATAATCTTCATAAATTATTTTTATATATGTATCTGACATATACAAATTTATGTAACTTTAATACGTAAGAATTGATAGTAATATAAATTATGTTATTTAATTTTTTAAATAAGTATTATTATTAATATTTACAATTCTGACTATATTCTTTAAGGTTGTTCAGTTCGTTTACGTTAGGATATACGTTCTACGCTCAATAGATGCGACTGTGCGTTATCTGTCAGTCAGTCAATCAGTATAGAGTAGTTTTATATATATTGATTATGCAGGTGGAAGGGGCATTTATAATGGGAGTAGGTTACTGGACATCAGAAAGGCTAGTATATGAACCTAGCTCTGGAGAACTTCTTACAAATCGTACTTGGGACTACTGGGTGCCTCAAGCACGAGACATCCCTCAGGACTTGAGAATATATTTCAGAAGGAAACCTTTTGAAAATGAAATTATTTTTGGAGCTAAAGGTAAGAACATTTTCACTGATTAAAAAAAATTATATAAAAGAGTAAGGCTCATTTTTTTAAATATTATTTTCATAATTTTACTATATTACATTGTATTAAATTCATAAAATGGCTAGAAATATTTTTATCATTATAAATATTAACTGACACACGCTTTCGTTGCTATGGCAACGGCTTTTTTAATGTCCAATAATACTATAGCACCAATATCTCAACATATCTTAAATTAGTTACTGAACTGATAGTACAAATGATTTTTGTTTTTAAAGTAGGTATTATTTAATACTATGGAGAGCAAAATATTTTTAAAAGAGGCACAAAATAAATTCAACACGGCTGGATTTAAATCGATGCCTCTTGGAAGCCTTCGAAGTGGCTAGCTGGCAGATGGCTTTCTAAAAATATTACTATTGTTTCACGACTGACTGTAAACGCGGAGGTTGTGGGTTTGATTCCCACACGGGAAGAATCAATTTTTTCATTGTCTGCCTGTCTGCCTGTCACGGTGTCTACCTTGCTAAATGCGGAAAGTTCCATGACCTATGATTTTTTTTTAAATATACATATACAAATTGTATTCTAGCTACGGGCGAGCCAGCCACATGCATGGGCATAGTGGTAGCGTTTGCATTACGTCACGCAATTGCATCGGCGCGGCTGGACTCCGGTATAGCAACCACACAATGGTTTTCAAATTGGTAAAAATTATATTCCCCTATAATTAAAACGTAATTACTTAATAATAAGATATAGTGTTATATATGTTATATCAGTGTTATTTTATTTTTCTCTACACGTCATACGAAAGATTTTTTTTAAAAAAAAGTATAATGTCTTAATATTCTCTATTTACACTGCTGTGTAAATGCAAGTGTGGATATTTTTTTTCTGCTGTACTCCTTTTGCATATAGCAGGGTAGGGAGGACCTGTCGTTAAAACACTGCGTTGCCCTCTTACCGCATCTAGCCTCGAAACATTGCGTGTTGATTGACGGAACTCAACACCGCGCTTTATATGCCACTTTTATGGCATGACATGGGCTCCCATGCCATGCCCGAGGAAAATAAAAAAAACAGATTGTGATCTTCACTCTTCACAAGTTACAATCCTCTAAGTGGAAAATGAACTAACAAACGTCAAACGGCTGTCAAAGCCTCTATAAAAAATCTATTGATATTTTATTACAAAATATTCTTTGGTTATTTCAGATGGTCCGTATTCAATAGATAAGGTTCGTCAGTCTTGCGCAACGAAATACGAGGACTTTAAATTTTATTAAATTCATCAACTGTATATATAAGAAACATATGAATAAAAATATTTACACATATTATTGTTTTATTGTATGATATATAATATGAAGTAACAGTGTAGCATAACTATATATATATATATATATATATATATATATATATATATATATAGATATAGATATATATATATAGTATGCTATATATATATATATATATATATATAGATATATATATATATAATATATATATATATATATATATATATATATATATATATATATATATATATTATCTCAGAGGGTGTCTAAGCCATCTCAGAGGGTGTCTAAAGCCATTATCTGTCCGATATTGGTTTCCGGCATACGGGTACGCGACCACGGGACCTCGAGCCACCACTTTCATAACCGATCCAATCCATGTAAGTGGTGTCCCTCCCCTATACCTGTCCTTTCTTGGTTTCTCCCAGTAATGGGTTTGGAGGTCAGATGGCAATCGCTCCACAAAAAAACCACTTCGCCACTCATATGGACCGATTGGTCCTTAGTCGGAAGGCAGAACCCTGCAAAAGCCGGGACTATGCCAGGAAGAAGAAGAGATATATATATATATATATATATTATATATATATATATATATATATATATATATATAATATATATATATATATATATAATATATATAGATATAATATATATATATATATATATATATATATATATATATATATATATATATATAATATATATATATATATTTATATATATATATATATATATATATATATATATATATATATATATATTATATATATATATATATATATATATATATATATATATATATATATAAATATATATATATATATATATATATATATATATTATATATAATATATATATATATACCAACGCCCATACCACGTTGAACACACCGGTTCTCGTCCGATCACCGAAGTTAAGCAACGTCGGGCGCGTTCAGTACTTGGATGGGTGACCGCCTGGGAACACCGCGTGGCGTTGGCATCTCAGAGGGTGTCTAAGCCAATTATCTGTCCGATATTTGGTTTCCGGCATACGGTACGCGACCCGGGACCTCGAGCCACCACTTTCATAACCCGATCCAATCCATGTAAGTGGTGTCCTCCCCCTATACCTGTCCTTTCTTGGTTTCTCCCAGTAATGGGTTTGGAGGTCAGATGGCAATCGCTCCACAAAAAAACACTTCGCCACTCATATGGACCGATTGGGTCTTAGTCGGAAGGCAGACCCTGGCAAAAGCCGGGACTAATGCCAGGAAGAAGAAGAAGAAGATATAATATATATATATAATATATATATATATATATATATATATATTATATATATATATATATATATATATATATATATATATATATATATATATATATATATATATGTATATATATATATATATATAAATATATATATATATGATATATATACCTCTGGAAGCCTTCGAAGTGGCTAGCTGGCAGATGGCTTTCTAAAAATATTACTATTGTTTCACGACTGACTGTAAACGCGGAGGTTGTGGGTTTGATTCCCACACGGGAAGAATCAATTTTTTCATTGTCTGCCTGTCTGCCTGTCACGGTGTCTACCTTGCTAATGCGGAAAGTTCCATGACCTATGATTTTTTTTAAATATACATATACAAATTGTATTCTAGCTACGGGCGAGCCAGCCACATGCATGGGCATAGTGGTAGCGTTTGCATTACGTCACGCAATTGCATCGGCGCGGCTGGACTCCGGTATAGCAACCACACAATGGTTTCAAATTGGTAAAAATTATATTCCCCTATAATTAAAACGTAATTACTTAATAATAAGATATAGTGTTATATATGTTATATCAGTGTTATTTTATTTTTCTCTACACGTCATACGAAAGATTTTTTTTAAAAAAAAGTATAATGTCTTAATATTCTCTATTTACACTGCTGTGTAAATGCAAGTGTGGATATTTTTTTTCTGCTGTACTCCTTTTGCATATAGCAGGGTAGGGAGGACCTGTCGTTAAAACACTGCGTTGCCCTCTTACCGCATCTAGCCTCGAAACATTGCGTGTTGATTGACGGAACTCAACACCGCGCTTTATATGCCACTTTTATGGCATGACATGGGCTCCCATGCCATGCCCGAGGAAAATAAAAAAAACAGATTGTGATCTTCACTCTTCACAAGTTACAATCCTCTAAGTGGAAAATGAACTAACAAACGTCAAACGGCTGTCAAAGCCTCTATAAAAAATCTATTGATATTTTATTACAAAATATTCTTTGGTATTTCAGATGGTCCGTATTCAATAGATAAGGTTCGTCAGTCTTGCGCAACGAAATACGAGGACTTTAAATTTTATTAAATTCATCAACTGTATATATAAGAAACATATGAATAAAAATATTTACACATATTATTGTTTTATTGTATGATATATAAATATGAAGTAACAGTGTAGCATAACTATATATATATATATATATATATATATATATATATATATATATATATATATATATATATATATATATATATATATATATATATATATATATATATATATATATATATATATATATATAATATATATATATATATATATATATATATATATATATATCAAATCATTGGGTAGTTCAAGAAGGCGAAGCCGCACCCTGGTCGCTAGTATGAAAATGACTAGCTGCTGGGTTAAAACGATCGAAATCCACTCCAATCTATTAAAAAAAATTCATACCTGAAATTTTTCTCAAATTAATGCATTAAATTAATGTTATCCTTAATAAGCTAATATTACTCGTAGAAATTGAAAAAAAATGCTTTAAGCTATATCCTGCATATAGATGGTTTCACAGAGGGAACTTTGTGTTAAGACAGTCCGTTCCTCTCTTACCGCCCAATTTTAGAGGCATTGCATGTTCAGTGGCGGAACTCAATGCCGCGACTTGTTACTGTGAGCCAGAAATTAATAAATTCATTCTCCCCGAGTGGAAATTGTACATACAACCGTCACACTTACAGCCAGAAGATGTGCCGCTGCGCCACGACCTCATATGAAAATAAATATTGATATTCTTATCTCATATATTTGTCAAGTATATATGACGAAATTATATATGATTACATAATGTATAATATTTACCTATACATGTACATATATATGTATATCACATCACAATATAAAATCCCCATGAATCGAATCTCGCCCATTTATTTAACGAGATGACATAAAAGAGGAGGGACAGCCGGCCCACATAAACTATGTAGATTTGGGGATAACACTCCATTGATTTCCCCAAAATAGCTGTGATGGCTAGAACAAAAATTTATCAGATTTTGGTCAGCATTGTCTTAAGATGATTTAAGACCTTGTATAAATACTGACGCCATATCATTGTGATTATCATTTATTTTAAAAATTTTACACATCTCTCGAATTAAAAAAAATCGTATTTTAAAGTGTCATTCTAAATTTAAATAAAAATAGTATAAGATTAGAAAACGTATAAAAAAATACAACGCGATTGTGCTCTAGCCATTAAGCCATTCGTTTTTATATAGAGAGCTACATCGAAATCTTTATACGCTTATTACAAACTGTAATATAATTCTAAATATACAAGGCAACGGCAATGGAAAATATTTTTTTTTAAATTATTAATAAATTGCGTAGGTACTATTGAAATAAAATACCACAAATGAGTACCAAAAACCATTTTCTCCGATATATCATGGTACCCGAAAATATTTCAGCGATGAGTGTATTCTATAACAATAAATTCTTTTTTTTTTATAAAATATGACTAAATCATATCTAGAGTAAATATATTTTATAAAAAAAACTGCATCCTTCTTTGCTAATACCGATATGTTATTAAAAAAAATCGAAATGTCACAAAATGAAATTACAATATGCTCAATTTTTATTATTGTTATTTATACAATTGTCTGAAGAGTTTTCAAGGTTAAATAATAAAACATAATACATAGCTCCAAAAGGAGAATAAGAAAAAGGCAAAATTATGAAGTCGTCGATGAAAAGGAACCCCTCGCCCAGATCGATGTTTCCAGCTTTATACGGAACTCTGATGAAAATTATATGAATGGACAGTATTCAAATTTAAATAATTTTGAAAAAAGGTAATACTGCTTTAAATTATGCCTATTATCGTAGTGTTAATGTTAAATTGTTTTCACCGACTTTAAAAAAAGGAGGTTGTCAGTTTCACCTGTAATTATGTATGTTATGTTGTAGAAGCTGTATGCTAGTGAATAGCCCGAAATACGGTTATATAGCATTTGTTCTATATATTGTAAAATATATATGTATGTTTATATGTTTGTTCACAAATTTCTCGTAAAATGAAAATTATATCATGATGAACCCTTTTTTTAATTTAAATTAGTCATATTTCTATAGAAAAATATAGGTGCAGTGGAAACAATATAAATATATATATATATATATATATATATATATATATATATATATATATATATATATATATATATATATATATATATATATATATATATATATATATATATATATATATATATATATATTACTCATTTTTTTTTATATTATATTTAAAATTCACACATCAGCACAGCACGGATGACAGACATATAGCGGCAATTGCATATATCGATAATAGATTTATTTTTGTTAACCAATAAGTAATAAATTCAACTATTTTGACTATTTTAGCTATATGTATATAATATACGTACCTACGTAGTAGTATACATATATATTTTTTTATATTTAATAATATATAAAGCAATTCAGATCTGACTGTACACGCTACAGTAATCGGTTCAGTTCCATTCTAGAGAAATAATTTTCGTATTTTATTGTACTTTCTTTACTTTTGTGATAACACCTATTTAATACGCAATGTGACGTTCTCGAGTACTAAAGTAAACAATAGTTGAAAATAAAACTATTTTAACCAAATTAATCCCGTACAGCCTATGTAAAATCTGACGTTCCAAACACTTTCCAATGTGGTGTGGACGTAATCGTAGATTTGTAGATGGGGTAGATTGATCTAGAATCTAGATCTGAAGTGTGACAGTTGTAGTCTGTCTGAAGTGTGACTGTCTAAGACAGAGCGCGGCATTGAGTTTTACTACTCATCACGCAATATATCTAAAGACAAAAAGAGGCGAAGGCGAGGATGTCTTAATATTAGGTTGTGCCTATGCAGCATAGAACGTGAATGAATAAACAATTAAATGATGACGGACGGTTTCCAAATTTTTCCGGTGAAGCGCGGGTTCAAATCCTGCTGCGTTGAAATTTTTTTATTTCCTTAAGTATTTGTCTGTCAACCAAGGTCTCCCCTTACCTCTCTTACCGCTCACTTTTGCTTCATATACCGTTTTTACCATTCTTTTATCACTCATTCTCTCGACGTGCCCAAACCACCTGAGCACGTTCTTCTTCATTCTTACTATGACATCTTCGCTGGTACCTACCATTCTGTGTATCTATTCGTTGCGGATTCGGTCAGTTGAGTTGACTCCGCATATCCTCTGAATAGATGACATCTCCACAGCATTCATCTTTCTTTCATTCTTCATCTGCAATACCACACTTAATTGGACTAGGATTAACACTTTAACAAATCATAAGTTGTAATAATTAAGTATGCCTAAAAATAAAAATAAATCCCTTCAGCTTACACACAAACGATTTCAACGAAGATAACGCAGCTATGAATGAATATGAATTAGAAAAAGCTGAACAAGACTACAAAAATATAAATCTAGATTTGCCTGACTCAAGCAGATATAAAAATAGAAAAGTATTCCCTAGATACATTGAAGCGAACACCTTGCCGGATAATATTAATGAGAATTTCAAGCCTCTTTACAATTTTGATAAATATAAAAATGATTGGTCATTACATGATACGGGGCCTACTAACATGCATAATGACAAGAAGTGGTAAGTTTTTGTTTTAATTTTGTTTATATTATAATTAGTGATATTTGAAGTATCTGGTATACTGGTATCTGGTATTCAATTAATATATAACTTTGGAGCTGTCATGTCGCACCGTTACGTGGAGAACGGAGAACGGTGGAGAACGGAGTGTCTTAACATTAGGTTCCCTCTATCTACCCTGCTAGGTATATGAGGGATACAGCGTAAATCTGTAAAAAAATATAACGTTAAAACATAGCCTAAAACCGTATTTTCTCTTTAGAACAGACCAAAAAGGTTACGTAAGATCAATAAACTGATAAATAATATGACAATGATATACCATCTCCCAAATTACAGCGCCCTCAGGAAAATGAGGTTCCCGTTTTTTTCCCATAGAAAAACAACGAAATCTAAGAAAAATAAGAAGAGAAAGTTCAGCTTACACAATGCAAAAAAACAAAGCTCAAGTGTTACCAAAGTTGCGGAAAGCCATTTGAATGGCAATTCAATGAAGACATCTACGATGGGAACAAGGCATTTTAAAATCAAGAAGCGTTCCTACCTCGACAGATTGTGTCCGAGTTGTAAACAAAAAGTTTTGAATGCAAATTTGGTGGAAGACAAGTTGCGCAGTACTATAATAATGTTATACATATAGCAGACAGTATTTCCAAAAGACGAAGGACCAAGGTAGTGTAGGCAATGATAGATATAGTAAAAAGGAAGTGAATCTGGAAAATTATGACAATTTTATGGGTGACTGATGGGTTATTTATAGTTAATATATATATATATATATATATATATATATATATAATATATATATATATATATATATATATTTATATATATATATAGATATATGTGTATTAATATGATTTTAGAAAATGATATGAATGTAAATTTGTAAGCAATGTTTCGAAATTTAGTTACATATACACGTGGTTTGTTATATATATTGTTTTAGTAATAAATCTAGTTTTAGGATATTCAAAGATTTTGATTTTAGCCAATGACTATTATTACTTATTATTGATTTACATTTTTTTCTGCATAGCATATAGGCCGAACCTAGTGCATCAATGCCCATCATTCCCCCGATCGGGAATAGAACAGACTCTATCCATTGCGCCATGAAAGCCTGTGATCAATAATACTTTAATCTATACATATCTATAAATAAAACTGGCTCTGTGATTTGAAAATATAATTTGAAATGGTTTTATACACGTTATTAAAATATAAAAATAATTATAATTTTTGTCTGTTCGTCTGCCTTTCTGTTTGTCCGGGCTAATCTCCTGAACCGATTATTAAAAAACTTTGATTGTAAAATAAAGGTAGGTATGGAGCAATAGATTATATAGGCTTTTATCTCAGTATTCCCGCGGGATTGGTGTGAACACTGGAAAACCTCCGTTTACCTATATAATAATTTTCATTTGTATGCATATATGTTTTTCATAAATTTTTTCAAGTGATTCAAAAGGCAAAAATAGTAGTACAAGTATATTATACAAGAAAAATTCAAGAATATCAATAAGGCGGGAGAAACCGCGAGCCCACTACTTTAAAATAATTACTACCTATTTAACACAGACTACATAAATGTAGTGTACAAAAACTGACTACTATACTATTTAATATAGATAACATATCTAGAGCTCTTGTAGGTCGAACAGTTATGAAAAATGAGAGCAATTCGCTAGACGTACGTTCGGGCAGCATTCGTCACTGTTCCTTTGAGAAGCGCAATTTTCCTTACTGTAATATAACGTAACTTAGTTCTAGAAATGTAAAATTAAAAATATATATTTAAATTCACATCTTGACGCAGTTTAACAATATTTAAAGTTCAAAACTGGAAAATGTATGAAAATAGTAAATAATTTACTCTTAAAGCTTTTATTAACTCACTAGCTTTTACATGCAGTTTCGCCTGCGTAATTAAATGGAACTAAAACTGTTCAACTTAATAATATTTTTGGGGTTACACACCTCAAAATGAAAAACCGGAACCCTTATAGGATCCTTTGTTGTCCATCTGTCTGTCCGTCTGTCAAAACAATTTATCTCAAGATAGCGTGATCCACTAATATAATGAAAATCTATAGAGTACTTTCCGTTGAGTTATAAAATTTCGTGAGTGTTTAAAACTTATAGTACAAACAAAGGAAATAATCCGAAAATTGGAAGAAACCATTACAAATTTATATGTGTAGTGCATTACATACAAAATGAGTGCATACGACCGCAAATCTAAGTTTGTCAACTTTTATAAGTTGACCTATAATCATGAAATATTTTACAAATCACACCAATAGTGTCTGAGGTTAGCGCTTTCAACCAAACAAAACCTTCAGTTTCTAATTTACTTTTCTAAGAATGAAGCAAAAGTAAAAAAAAATAACCTTACCTCAATGTTAGTTGTTCTTTCAATAATGATCCTTTCATCTACTTGAGTGTTCAAATGTTTTTATATTTCAGTATACATAGCAAAGTGCTATTGCTAATAAACGTTACAAAGGTTATTCTATACGTGTTGTATGAAATTTAAGTTTTAGACAAGTAAGTCAAGTATATCTGTTGAGTGTCGCATTCGAAAACGTATAAAATTTAAGTATATAACAAGATTCTTATGATAAAAGTATTTAAAGTATTTGTAAATGTCGAAATAAAACTACTTTACTCTATCTGCTATGCCAGTCTAAGGTTTACCAGTAGCTACAAAAATTCGCACATTTGGCTAAAGACTACTTCATATTATATATCTTTCTATAGATTATATTATTAAATTTTTGTTGTATTAGTTTAGTTTGAATGAGTTTTATATGCATGTTTCTCGTTGATTCGATCTTGGTTGATTGACAAATTATTAGTAAATATATGGGAAGAAATAATTTAGAGGACCGTCGTGGCGCAGTGGCATAGCGTCTGCCTATACACGCGACGGTGTGTGGGTTCAACTCCCACTCGGGGAGAATGAATTATTTTCATTTTCTTCGCTCTGGCAGCAAGGCAAATAGCAACAGCTCGAAAGGCGGATAGTGGTGAACAAAGTGTCTTAACACAAGGCTACGGTTCCCTCTGCCTACACTGCTATGTGCGGGATAAAGCGTGAAACTACTAACTAACTAACTGTGCTCGAAGATGTACTTCACTGGTCATAAGCCCAGTCGTTTAACTCAAATATCTTGAAAGATGTACTGAGAAAATTACAGTTTCAGGTAACGTAAATATTTTTGAACCTAAGAATGAATAGAATAAAATTAAATTGAGATGGTAAAGACAGTGAAGTGGCTTTGAACCGTGACTGTAGGCAACGTGAGATATCTTAGACTTGAAAACCGTTAATAAAAGGTATCTTATATAAAATTCAGAGGACTTAATAAAAGATTATTAATAAAAGATATATATTTAAAGGCAAACAATATAACAACATTAGTAAAATTTAAAGTTATCTATTAACGAAGAACACGAATAACATATCGCATCCACAGTGAAGGGTCCATCTGAAAGTGAGAATAAAAAAGTATTATTAATAACATAATGTGACACAAATTATTACGACGCCGCGATGGTGTTGCCCAGTTGTGGATACAAATCTAACTTGGCAAAATGTCTAAGATTTAAATATTTTTATTTATTTATGATAAGACAATACATGCCTCTCAATGAAGTGAAAGTCTTTTAATTTAAGCTCTTAAGCCTTGTTCTGCAAATCGTCTTTTATTTTAGGACAAGTTATTTGGACAGATGTACTTTAGTATATATATATATATATATAATATATATATATATATATATATATATATATATATATATATTATATATATATATATATATATATATATATATATATATATATATATATATATATATATATATATATATATATATATATATATATATATATATATACACATACATATTATATAATTATAAATATTATGCTATACCTATTTGTAGCCATTCTGTTGGCGCTATACCGGAATCCTTCCGAGCCGCCGCAATGGCTTGTCGTAACGCAAAAGTAACTACGATTCCCATACAAGTCGCTGGTTCACCGGTCGCTGTAATATTTTTTCTTATTTAATAATAATATAATATGCATATACTGAATCATACATTTGAATCGATTAAGATCGATCCATTAAGAATCATTCATCACGCTCAAAGAAACAGATAGACAACCTTTTAAAAATCATCGTTTTGGTTTGTATTACACTTGCATATGCAATATATTATATATATATATATATATATATATATATATATATATAATATATATATATATATATATATATATATATATATATATATATATATATATATATATATATATATATATATATATATATATATATATATATATATATAATTTATTGTTTTATAATTTATAGTTATTATTACTCCAATATTGTGTACTCTGTGACAGACACGTGAATGTGGTATTAACGCGTATTGATTTAATAGTGCATGTAATGCAGAATGCAAAAGAACGTGTTCAGGTGGTTTTAGTATATCGGGAGAATGAGTGATAGGAGAATAGGGGGAGGACTCTACTGACTTTCACGTTTCGATCATAGTGGAGGAAGGTCTCGTATATAGCGCGAGGACCCCCAAAGGGATACATGCTGTGTGTGTGTGACAAAAGATAATGGCTGTGGACGAGACGAAGTGGACTGTTAGAAATAAAGCGTGAAGCTAAGTAGTGTTTTGATATTTTGATTTTGAACTGACAATTAGTATTACTTAATATTTACCGGTGGTGGAACAAATAGCATAGTGGATTCAAATATTCACATCTTAGCCTAGCCAATATCAGCTAACAGTATGTTACATGATATTTAGGAATTATGACTAAAAGAAAAATGTACAAAGTGATCGTTACCTTTCGAACCAAGTATAAGAGGAGAGCTATAAGAACGCTTTCTCAAGTATACTCTGAAATCTTGCGGAATATCCAACGCTTGCATGACCCAGTAGTCCCATGTACGGTTTGTAAGAAGTTCTCCGGTTGTTGGACTCATCACTAGCTGTTCAGTGGTAAAATAACTTGTACCCATTATAAATGCGCCTTCGATCTAGTTTTTAAAAAACATACTTATTTTATATATTATTATACCCCATTATGATTAAGAAGTCAATATTAAAAATATTTAAAATAAATCCACAATATTAAAAAAAATCCGAAAATTTGTTTCATAAAATAATTATTACATGTTTCTGTCTTCGAAATTTCAGTTTTTTAATGGCAATATTTTCGACTGTGACTGTGTGACTATCATCTGTCAGTCACTCATACAAAAGAAAAAGTCTTATATAGGAGATAAAAGATGTAAGAATATTCTGTTTACTTACTTGACCTAAATCCAGCTTAGGATTAATACTCTGTCCACAATCTTCTATCAAATCAACTCTAATAATTTGCCATTCTCCAGTCAAAACGTCTATTTCTATCTCTAGTAATGTAATGCCAAAGACAATATAATTAACTACATCTTCAATTTTAACAAAAGATGTTACTAATAAATTGATTTCCATTACATAGGCTTTTTTAATCAATTGCTCCCATGTTGGATTATTCATTTTTTGTTTTACTGGCTTCAATCTTTTTAATAATTCTTCGCAGCATTTTTTTACTCCAACGACAACATTCTGACTCGATATACTTCCACCTGCCGGTAAGCCGTTAGGTGTCTTCGTGGTATCGCATTGCGCTACCCGAATTTTTTCAACAGGTATATTTAATAAGTAAGCGCAGGTCTGAATGGCTCTAGTGTTAACACCTTGTCCCATTTCAATTCCACCATGAGATATAGTTATAGAGCCATCATCGTTGTACACTGATAAAATAACGTTAAAATATTGATTACCTGCAGGCGGCCATGATAAGAAAGTAAAACGTAGACCTCGTTTTTTCCACATATTCTGATTATTAAATGCTTCAACAGCATTTTTCCTTTCTTCATAGTTTGCATTAGTTTTAAGTGTTTCTAAAAGTTCATTCATGTCACCATACTTCTCTGTATCTAAATTTGCGAGGCGGACTTGAAGTGGATCCAAATTTAATTCACAAGCGATACGCTCCATGACTATTTCAGCCATAGCGACGTGTTCTAAAGTACCTGCAATCATGTTTGCTATTATTTTAGAGCTAAATGACAAAGTTAGCCTTAGCCTTAAGCAAAGATGACAACGTTAGCCTTAACAGTCCTGGCAAAGATGTATTCATTATTAACAGATTCATTATTAATAGAGTCCCCTATAGGTGATATATTAGCAGAAGCCATAATTTTTGATTATTTCACACCAATTAGTCATAATATAAGTGCTCATATATATTTTTGATACCAAGTAGTTATATTGTACAAGTAAAAGTAACAAAATAAAGAACAAGTTTTAAAAAGAAAATTTTAAAACCTGGAGATCGGCACCAAGAGTTGGACGGCGTGTCAGTGACGACGTGATATACTTTGTAATTAAATAAATCTTTCTATATATATATATATATATACTATATATATATATATATATATATATATATATATATATATATATATATATATATATATATATATATATCTATATTTATATCTTATATACTATAATATATATAATATATACTATATATATAGATATATATATATATATATATATATATTCACTATATAAATTATTTTTTTTCTTTTAGAGAGTATTCTTCTTTCAAGATCCTCTCCAAGTGTGATCTAGTCTAGTGTGAAGTGATCAATCACTTTAACTCTATCGTTTAATATATGACATTACAACATAATAGTTTGCGTAGGGTTATTGTAGTCTGCATTATACATATACAAAACGTATTATTCATAAAAAGCTCTAGTTTGGTTTTGTGTGAGCAAACGTAATAAGAATATAACATTTCACAAAAAGTAAATTCAGATTACGATATCAATGAAATAATAAATAACAAAGCTGACATTTTCACCATTTACTAGCGCGGCGTTGAGTTCCGCCAGTTAACACTAGGTCTTTCTGCCTACGGTTCCTTTGCCTACTCGCATGGGCAGGATACAGCGTGAAGGAAGCTAAGAAAAAGTGTTTCACAATTACCTATTCTGTGAAATCTTCAACATTCTCGATATAGACTGTTTATGGCATCATCACTGGGCAGCTGCATGTATTTCTATTCCTTCTTCAGTAGATGTGTGACAGTTATAAGTTCATACAAAATGATATGCCATATTGTTATTCTCCTGTAATACCTTTACAAATCAGTCCCTTGCTTTTTGCTCTTGAGCAAGCTAGTGAAACTTTTTTAGGATCATTTTGTTATTTTTACATCGTTATAGGCTTCTTACATTCTTATATGAACTTCGACCAAAGTAGCAGCTTTATTAGCTATGTATTGATCATTGGCTACAATAATACCAATAGGTTGATTGTAACGTTAACTTACAGTACTGCTATAATTTCAGTTAGCTGTCAAAAACTACTGACCTGTTGGCTAGGTTGTTCAGTATGTCGATGTAATAAAGGAAAATTTTTTTTTCTTTTAGAGAGTATTCTCTTTCAAGATTCCTCTCAAGTGTGATCTAGTCTAGTGTGAAAGTGATCAATCACTTAACATCTAATCGGTTTAATATATGACATTACAACATATTAATAGTTTGCGTAGGGTATTGTAGTCTGCAATTATACATATACAAAACGTATTATTCATAAAAAGCTCTAGTTTGGTTTTGTGTGTAGCAAACGTAAAAAGAATATAACATTTTCCACAAAAAGTAAATTCAGATTACGATATCAATTAAATTAACAAAGCTGACATTTTCATCATTTATACTAGCGCGGCGTTGAGTTCCGCCAGTTAACACTAGGTTCTTTCTGCCTACGGTTCCTTTTGCCTGCTCTACTATGGGCAGGATACAGCGTGAAGGAAGCTACAGAAAAAAGTGTTTCACAATTACCTATTCTGTGAAATCTTCAACATTCTCGATATAGACTGTTGTATGGCATCCATCCACTGGGCAGCTGCATGTATTTCTATTCCTTCTTCAGTAGGATGTGTGACAGTTACTAAAGTTTCCATACAAAAATGATACTGTCCATATATTGTATATTCTCCTGTAACTACCTTTACAATATCAGTCCCCTTGCTTTTTGCCTCTTGAGAAAGAGCTAGTGAAACTTTTTTAGGATCATTTTTTGTTATTTTTACATCTGTTATAGGCTTTCTTACATTCTTATATTGAACTTCGACCAAAGTAGCAGCTTTATTAGCTATGTATTGATCATTGGCTACAATAATACCAATAGGTTGATTGTAATAGTTAACTTCAGTACTTGCTATAATTTCTTCGTTAGCTGTCAAAAAAATACTGACTGGTGTTGGTGTGAAGGTGTTGATTCCAGGTATGTCTGATGCTGAATAGAAAGCGATCACTCCTGGTTGTTTCTGTGAGTGTAAAATTATAAGTAGATTTTTAAAATAATATATAACATAAAAAATGTTTTTTTTAATAATAAATTAAAAAAATGCAATAATATAAAATAAGTCTTTAGTAACTTTACCAAGGCTTTACTAGGATCTATTTTCTTTATAGTAGCAAGAGCGACAGTACTAAGTACAAAAGCAGCGAACACTTCGTCTGGAAGCTTAGGCAAATCTTCCGTGAACTTAGCTTCACCAGCACATTGTATCTATAGTAGTACAAAATATATAAATATTAAAATTTATTTATATTTTTTAAATTAATTATCACTATATTATTATAATGAAATAATCAACACACTAAATAAACTCAGCATATTTTAAAACTTTAAATTTTGATGAATTCTTTTCGCATATGTCCATGTTATATGAAAAGTCAGATAAAGAATCTTGTAAATAATTTGTTTAACATACCAAGGCATCAACTTTCTGTATAGGCTGATTTAATGGCCATTTAGAAGGATCTGTATCAAACACCTGTTGGGCTTGTGACACCGGCCGTGTGTCCCGTAATTTGATTGCTCCAGATTTGAATCGCTCACACAATATATTTGATGGGCATAGAGATAGTAATCCCTAGAATTAATATATGAGAAATACCAGTAAAATGTTTTTATACAGCTTCAACCAGTTGTGCTCATAGGCGGTGTGCATAGAAAACCTAGTGTTCGGACACTGTATTCTCCATTTTTCACTGAATTAGAAACTTTGCTCGCTAAATTTTGAAACTCAATGCCGCGTTTTGGCTTACCAAAAGCATTAAAATAGCTTTCCTCCGAGGCTGGATGAACCTTTTATTATTTACCTGATACTGTCCTATAACGCAACGATTTTATTTAAAATAAGAATACATCATAAATTTTTTGAACGTCGAAAACATTACCACCGATTGACTAAAGTTAATACCTCAGACCTTTTAAATAATAAGTTTTGTTTTTTTCCTGTATATATATATATATATATATATATATATATATATATATATATATATATATATATATATATATATATTATATATATATATATATATATATATATATATATATATATATATATATATATATATATATATATATATATATATATATATATATATATATATATATATATATATATATATATATATATATATATATATATATATATATATATATATATATATATATATATATATATATATATATATATATATATATATATAAAATATTTTTACTAGTATTACGCTGTATCTGCATTCAGAAGGGATGGACAGTAAGAATTTAGTAGTAGTGTCCTACAATCAATCAATCATTCTCCTGGAAATTGAAGCCAAACGTAGCGTTTATAGTCAGACGCTGTCCCACTAAACTATAACGGCATCAAGTAATAGTAGTAAAGTTGTATCAAAAATTACTTTATCTTGACTTAATAACTTGACTTGATAACTTGACTTGACTAAATCTATCTATAGGCTATCTACTGGATAAAGACGATATAGATATGAAAAAATGAGTAGCAGGATAGATATAACGGAGAGAATATATACAGTATTGACCTAACTATGGACGATAGGAGAATAAAAGCTCTCTTGTACAGCTTTCGTGCTGATAACATAACTTCGTCCATTATTTTGCTAATAATCAACAAATTATGTCGTTATTTCTTTTTTATGAAGTAATATTTAGTTTTTAAAAGGCAAAATAACTTTCTAAAATACTAAATTATTTAACTAAAATTTCCTTTATAATGTAAATATATTATGTTAACATATGTCATATTGTTTTTAATAAAAAATTATATTAGTTACAATTTTATAATATTACTAAGCCATCGCTAGCGGCATAGATGTGGTCAATTCCTGTCTGGTATGTCTTTAATTATTTACATTTCCTCAATCTGGTAACAAGATAAAGCGCGGCGATGAGTTCCACCACTCAACGCGTAATCTCAAAAATGGAGCAGGAGCCCATCTAGCTACATGTTTTTATGACGTTGCACCGAAATTTTCACGTTGAAAATAGCTTCATTGTTTATAAAATTATATTATTTGGAGAAATTAAATGTGTTTATCTATAATACTTATACTCTATACAAACAGGATCATACGCACCTTATAGAATAAGCCTAAAGCCATTTTTCGTCTATTCTCTACAGGTTGGTTGGGCAAACATTCTGTGACTACCAGTTCCTTATCCAAAATTGACAATGCTTCTTTCAAAGTTTCATTGTTAAATAGAATCTTTCCTCTTAAATGTCCTTCTGTTCTTGATGCTCTAGTATAACTGTTATTCAACCCACTGTATACTATTCTACAAGTTTTAACAGTATTGTTTTCATTCATTTGGTATAGAAAACCAGCGTGTATAATGGCGTGAGCGTTTTGCGATCTGGGCATTATCTAGAAATTGTGAAAAATAAATAAAAATTTATTTTTTATTTTTTGAGCTTCCTACTCTATTCTGCACATAGTATCATCCAGCTCTATCCTGCACATAGAAAAATAATCATATAGAACCTAGTGCCAAGACTCTCTGATTTCCTCTTTCCGCCGGACCAGCCAGCGCATAATAATTCACTCGCTCGATCACTCGCTCGATCACTCGAGCTTCATCGCGTTTACAGAGAAATTGTTGTTTTACCATGCCATGATACCTTTAAATTAGTAATCAATACATGTATCATTTAAATAATGTATGTAAATATGAATGCGATTCTCCAGTTCCCGCCTCTTTTTTGGGACTTATTGTGGCAATTAAGTGGCAGAGTTTAACGCCACGCTTTATTTTCTTACTAGAGCGAATAAATGTAATTAATTTGAGAAATGAATTCTCCGAGAGACAATCTAACGAACCAACAATCATACGTTGTGCCGCTGCCACATGACTATTTTTCCTGTATAAATACAGCCTTAAAATTTTATGACATCATTTAATATTTAAAACATATGTTTTATATGCATGTATTATATAAGACATTTTATAGGCACTCACATACACGTACACACACACACACATTCTATAGAAAAAAAATCAAAACCTTTTTAGTTTTGATTTTAATATTTGTTTATACCTATAAATATCTATATCTATATCTATAGGTATATATATACCTACGTAGGTAAAAACACAATATAAATACTATATAACACTAGCAGCCTGTACGCGGCTTTATCCACATAAGCTACACTATTATTTATTTAATAGTTAAGTAAATTGCAATAGTTTATCGTACAGTTGGTGGTCCATAATTTATTTTTATGTATAAGCTATATTATAACAGAATTTCATCTCAATCCGTTCAGGAGTTTTTTCTTAAAACTGGAACAAATATCCCAGTTTCACATTTATGATATTAAAAGAGTGATAGCAGTAACCAGGTTGATAACAGTTGACGAGGTTTAAAGAGGAGAGGAGAGGTATACAGGTAACTTAGCGTATTTTGTTCTGTGAAGCATGTATATATGTACATACATACATACATACATACATACATACATACATACATACATACATACATACATACATACATACATACATACATACATACATACATACATACATACATACATACATACATACATACATACATACATACATACATACATACATACATACATACATACATACATACATATATACATACATACATACATACATACATACATACATACATACATACATACATACATACATACATACATACATACATACATACATACATACATACATACATACATACATACATACATACATACCTTGTAGGTTACTAATTTATATTCATCACTGAGTGGCGGAAAAATTATCGATACAATTATCTTTTTCCTCATATCTTCTTTAAGAAAATTCTTCATTGACACGGTTTTTGTCACCAATGGAGATGTCACTGCAAAATTAAATATAGAACTATAAATTAATTCTATAAATTCTATATTCTATAGAAAAACAAAACAGTAAAAAAAATGTAACAAATAAACAAAAAACTATGATTTATTCAAATATTTGTCTGTTGGCGAGTATCTTTTGAATTACAAGACAGACCAATAAAACTTTTCATGACATTGTTATTAGACTTGGGCTAATATTAAGGCTATAACGTATTTTGAAGACGGGTACACTTAATTAAGAACCAGTAGTCCAGCTAAACTATAAGAAATAATGAATTACTGCCTAACGAAATTTATTGACGGTGAGTGATAAGCCGTTCACTTAAGTTAATGCCTCTCACTTAAGAAGATCCAGTGCTAGAAACTCAGTGGGCCTTTTTTTTCTCCTTCAAAAACAAACCTAATTTGAGACAAAGCTTTGAATTTCATGAACGATGTCTCTCATCTCGAAATATGGTAAAAAGCGGAAATAAAATTGTTATGACACTAGACACTCTGAAGATGGATAAAAAATGTATACTCACTAATATTGACCTCCGCGCCACCAGTTTCCAATAGTAAAAATATATCAGACTTAAATTCCGAATGCACATTTTTCAACATTAAATTACCAGCTAGTGTAGCTCTCTGGAATATAAATTTGGATAATATCATAATTTATACAAAAGCATTCTTTAATTTGCATGACTACTATCGAATGTGTTATGGTTAAAAGTAAAATGAGATTCAAATAGAATTTTTGAAAACGAAAAGACTAGAAAAGTAAAAATTCGAATAGAAAAGGATTGAATGTAAGTAAATAATTTCTTCGTTCTGGTATTATATAGCACGGCGGTAAGCTCTGCACTTCAACATACATTTTCTTGAGGCCAAAAAAGCTCCAGCTGAAAACTGAGTGCCTTACTACTATCTACAACCACTTGGTCTTCCTACAGACACGAAATAAATAAATAATTAAAATTAATAAATAAAAGTAGAGACAAAAAATAGCAGTATACAGTAATTGACTTTGTAATAAGCACTGTGCCCATTTTTTATTATCATTAACAAACAAACTTACATTTCTTACGGGTATATGTGCGACTAATTTTATATGATGTCTCAAAATACTAAGATGAAATATTCCTGAAATACTGAAATATTCCTGATTCGCTTGACTTTCAAATATATTTAAAACTTGTGTCAACGTATTGCCAGTTCCAATCACAAAATTCTGATCTAAATAATATCCTTGTAAATCTTTGACACCAGTTATGTCTATTAATATTTGCGGATATTCTAAAATTGGATATACTCCTGCAATAAATAGAAAAAAAGTTATATTGTCATTTATTAATAGTTAATAAATCATAGTTAAGATTATTGATTTATAGCTATATGTATGCGTAGTTAATCTTTGACCTTAGCGTTTAATATTTTTATGGTGCTTTTAACAACAATACTAATTACACATGTTTTATAATTTATATATATATATATTTTTTTTTAATTTTATAGGCCGATGCTCGAGATGACCAACTCTTTCCAATTAATAAGAATATTTTATTTTGCTATTATAATATTTTATTTTACATGTGCTTTTCATCATCTCCGTGATTCATCTTCATATACATTTTTGTTTTGTAATCTTTCATTTAAATTTTGTTTTTACAGTTATTACTCACCTTTGCCAGTATTACCAGCAATTAACATGTAAGAATATTTACTTTTCTCATTCCAAATACCAAAAATATCAACTAAATTGTGTACTTTGTACCAATCTCGTCCATCATTTAGTAGAATATATATAGGTTCTGCAAAGATTTGGCTTTTAGTTACAAAACACCAATCGGCATCTCCACATTTCTGTTTAAGACACTTTTCTTTAGTTTTATTACAAATCTTTAAGTCTTCAATATCTTGTAAGTCAGTAACAGGAAAGTCAGATGCGAAGCTTTTGAGGGCATCTAAAATTGGCCTATATATGGCCTACCTATATAGATGTACAATCTACAGATATTACTACCGAATGACTGCTCCACCTCGAGCATAGTTGGCTTTTTGTTTTGGAGTATACTAAAAAGTTCAAATAGTTAGTATTTTATGAAATATACTTATGTAATTTAATTTTAATGAGTATTTATACAATTACGATGCTT
>JAXRJS010000033.1:875000-915000 GCA_037127375.1 Dione juno | reverse complement strand
AAATTATTTTTAAATAACTTCAAATGCTCAATCACAAGTCTTAAAAGAAACAACTGAGTGATATTATCACTCACTTTTCTAAATATCTATTGTCGTTATACAAGATTTAAATTATAAGCGTGCGATTCTTTCAAATCAGCACATATTTTAAGAATGCCAAACAGATAAAAATTCTTACAAAATCTCTACAGGTAACATATAGATAATAAAAAAACAACTATTATTATATTAACAATTTAAAAGGCAAAAATTTACAAAATTATACCAGAATAGTCATTTCCGTTAATCTTAAATTTCACTTTATCCATGCTGGCGACACGGCGTTACTTAATAACCGAAGGAAACCAACTGTACACATTAAATGATTAGCATATTAAGTTTTCAACATGTGTGTTATCACCACATTCTTGTTGAGCATATTATCTTAATTCATTAAAATGCAATATTTCAGTTTTATTCACAATGTGTAAAGATAGAATTTAATTTTTATTTAAAGCACAAAAGTACCTATTTATAGTTTATGGCTGGGTCCACGACATTTTTTTTTTAAATATATATATATGAATGATCTTGAGCATTTTATGTATAAAATAATTTATTAAGAAAGGAAAAAATGTGTATGTATGTGTATGTGTGTGTATGACTATGATACATATATATATATATATATATATATATATATATATATATATATATATATATATATATATATATATATATATATAGATATATATATATATATATTATATATATATATATATATATATCTCTTTATACATGGATGGTATTATGTTTACGAAATAAAAATAATTACAGAATAATAATAATAAAATAACTTTATTTCTCCACATAATTTGTTTTTAAATTTTAAATTATGGTACATAGGTATTATTTACAGTTATGTGAGACTGACGCTTGTAATAAGTTCTAAGCTTGTGCTACTAGTCGCCAGGCTCTCAGATATGCACCCATCATACTTTACAACAACTAAAAAATTACATAGCTAACACAAAAAAATATTTTACGAGGTCACGCTGATCTTCTTTCTTGGACGTTTAACCTAAAATATAATAGTGTATAAGAAATAGAAAAAAATACACAACTGTAGTGTATTTATTTGATATATTACTCCATGGTCACTGAACATCGCTCATTGCAACTGACCAATCAGGGACAACCTTAAAACAGTTTCCTATTTAACCAGAAACTAGTCAATTGTAATTGATATTCAGTTAAAAAAATTAACAATTCACTGTGACATGTAAATTATATAAACAAATAGTTTATTATTTAAAATTGTAAAACTATTATACGGTTATAATAAATAATTATAATAATTAAATTATTTTATTAATAAAATAAATGAAATCATCACTTAAAATTATTATCATTAAAATATTTCACTGACTATTTGAAAACGGTTGACCTTCGAGAACGCAGTGTCAAAGGAAGGTCACGTAAAAACCATGAGGACCATGGCGTGTGGACGAGGAGAAAAGGGTGTGTATGGTGCGTAGCGTTTGGCGCTGTGTCTTTTTTTTACTGGCTTCCCCGCTAAAGGTAAAGCGTGAGGCTATGTATGTATGTATATATGTATGTATGTGTGTATGTGTGTGTATGTGTTGGGTTTGCGTGCGTGCGTGCGTGCGTGCGTGCGTGCGTGCGTGCGCGCGTGATTGCGTGCGTGCTTGCGTGCGTGCGTGCGTGCGTGCGTGCGTGCGTGCGTGCGTGCGTGCGTGCGTGCGTGCGTGCGTGCGTGCGTGCGTGCGCATGTATATACATACATACATACATATACATACATACATACATACATACATACATACATACATATGTATGTATGTATGTATATATGTATGTACATACGTAATTAAAAAAGGTGTCAGACCTTATTTTACCATAATAAAATATGAATCGTGAAATATTTAAGACATGATAAATGTTCTAATTTATTTCAGTCCTGACCCGTCATCCATTTTCGCCCATCCGCCAGCTGGCGCCCGGAACCAGGCATTTGATTCTCCATTCAACGTGACATTGGCGAAGTGAAAGTCAACTGGCACGCTCAAAACGCCACAACTAAAGAGAAGAAGAAGAACAAAGACGTTTGATGCAATTGACCCACTTAGAGTACCATAATTGAAGAACTCAACTAAACCATCTGATAAATGACAAATTAAAGTGAAAATTCACAATTTATCGCATAAAATGATTTATTAGTTCAATAAAAATGTTATTACAATACATTAATAATGAAAATACATCAAGACTTTTTTAATATCTTTACAGTATATCTCCTAAATTATTCTAATAGAATTTGAAGTCTTCGTATCTAGTACAACACGACAAGCACACCTTATCTACGCTATATGGACCATCTGGAAACAAACACGATTATGAAATTTATTAACACATTGTCTAAAGTTTTTATATTAAATTTATTAGGTTTATCAACATGCTCATATAAAACAATTGCGTATAGTAGGGTAGACCAAGACAATCTTGAGTGGTGGAGTGACTCAATGCCGCGCTTTATCTTGTCACCCACCGTGGTGTGGGGGTCGAACCCACAACCGTTATGGTCAGATGCTGTGCCGCATCACCACGATGGTCTCCTCATATTACTATTTATAATTTTTCAAAATGATTCTAGTATTAGAGAAAAAACAACTTAATATTTTTAATTCACCGTGCAGAAGAGTTCGGAGCAGTGAAAAGATATTGTAGAAAATCTGTATACACCGTATTTATTAGAATAAAATGTGGAGAAATATTACGAAACGTATAAAAACCGTAGCTCACCTTTGAAACTATACATTAAAACTTCTTAATTATAATATATTAAAATTACAGACGTTTAGAAAGTTTGTTATCAACATTATTAAATAAAATGCAGCAAATAGCGAACTTGGTAAATACAATTGTAATTCCGCTTAACTGGGCCATAGAAAACTGAATTGCAAAAATTTAAATACCTTTTATATGTGAATCTAATTAGCTTTATAAAAATTGAGTGCCACTAAGTTTTTTTGCAAGGAATCCTCTTAAGCATTAAGTTATTTGGTAAACTAATATTAGATTATTTGACGATCTAAATATGAAAAACCTACATCATTTTGTTATTTTAGATAAAATATTTAAATTTTATTGGACTTCCACGATTACCAACATGACGAATGACGCCTAATGTGAGTAATATTATGTATTTTTTACCTTCAAGTCAAATGATGACTTTAAATTAACACATTGATAGCAAATATATTCAAACAAATATAGATAAAAAATAAGTTTGTACAGATAATTATTAAAAATAATGTAGCATGTTACCTATTTGGAACCATTGTGTGGGTGAAATTCCTGAATCCAATCGAGCCACTGTTATAGCATGTCGCAACGCAAAAGAGACCGCTATGCCCATGCAAGTTGCTGGTTCACCTGTCGCTATTACAAAATAATATTTTATTTTATTTTTCTTCAAAAGCCTCATTCTTTTTTCAGGTTAATGAAATGTTTAGCGTTAATCGGCAATGTTATATTTGAGTTTAATTGTATAAACATTAAAACTAGTTAAACCATCACATAAAACATACCTTTGGATCCAAATATAACTTTGTCACTATAAGAGTTTTTTCTGAAGTACACCCTGAAATCCCATGGAATGTCACGAGCTTGTGGTACCCAATACTCCCAGGTGCGGTTGGTGAGAAGTTCTCCAGAAGTTGGATTATATACTAAACGTTCTGACGTCCAGTAACCTACGCCCATTACGAATGCGCCTTCCACCTAGTGATTGAGTAAGCCATATATTGATACATATATTTTATTTTGCATTTAGTTGCCTTTACCTTTACACTCAAAACAAAACGGTTTTTTTTTATTAACTTTATTGTAGTGATTATTTTGTAGTACTTGCGAACATCATGTTTTTCTGACTATACCAGATCCAAAAGATACGCAAGCTATACAAAAGACCAATTCGTGTAAAATTGAAAATTTACTTATTTAGCTGACTACATGAGTAACAAAATGAATTAATTATATAAAATACAAACAAAAAAAAGAAATACCTGGCCAACATCAATCCCTGGACTAACGCTTTGTCCAGCGTCTTCGATTAAATCGACCCTTATAATTTCTGATTCTCCTGTCAAAACGTCAATCTCCACTTCTGCAAGTGTCACACCGAAAACATCAAATATCTGATCATCCGTTGAGTTTAAGAAACCGTGCACTTGTAAGTCAATTTCCAAAGTAAATGCTCGTTTAATTAATTCTTCCCAAGTAGGATTTACTAATCCAGCCCTAGCTGGTTCCAGTCGACGCAATAACTCTTCACAACACTTCCGTACACCGTTCGTTATATTTTGACTTGTTGTACTTGCCCCAGAAACAAAGTTGTTTGGTGATACAAAGGTATTGTGTGGTACTATTTGAATTTTTTCTGTTGGTATTCCTAATAAATAGGCACATACTTGTACAACTTTAGTGTTGATTCCTTGTCCCATTTCAACACCGCCATGACCAATTGATACAGAACCGTCATTGTTGTAAACTGATAAGTTTACATTAAAATATTGACGACTACTCGGTCTCCATCGTAAAAAAGAAAATCTTAGTCCACGCTTCTTCCATCGATTTTCGAAATTAAACTCATCGACTTTAATTCTACGGTCTTCATAATCCGATTTCATTTTAAGTGTATCCAACATTTCAAGTACATCCTTATATTTTTCTGTATCTAAATTTGCCAAACGTACTTTTAATGGATCCACATTTACTTCATAAGCTATTCTTTCTATCATCGCTTCAGTCATTGATACATGTTCTAATGTTCCTAAAGGATAAAACAAATAGTTTTTATCCTTCTTATGGTAATTTTATAACAAATTATAAAAAATATTTAATTCTAACTACATATTTACTTATAACACAGTTTCGTAGTGAAGAGACCTGTGATCTAACTTACCTGGAGATCTGCACCAACTGTTGGATGGTGTATCCGTAATGGCATTATACGCTTTGTGGTTCCAAGTGTCATTTTTATAAGTGTTGGAGAAACTATCTAGACCCAACATAATCAAAGGTTCATCAACAACATAGCCATTGTCGCTATAAAAGTCTTGATTAAGGTATTGTATAACACCGTCTTTGTTTACTGCAATCTTTGATAAAAAGAAATGGACAAAAATAATGTATACTCAAATTTTACGTACATATAACAATTATTGAAAATAATTATAAATAAAATAATTATAAATATAGTTATAGTTGATAAAATCTTAAATTGTTTTTGAACCTCAAAATTAGTGGAACACGGTAGTCTTTTGCCAACGGCTCTCATTGTACTGGTGAGTGGCAGTACAAAACGACAGGGTCTATTCAGTTTATATGACACTAAGCCAGCCGCCACAGCTACTTGAGATCCCCGAGATATTTTGAAACCATAAGCGCCTCCCAAACGGCGCACATAAATTTGAATTCTGAAAATGATTCCTTAACAAAATATTCTCTTAAAAATATACTTTTATTGTTTGACTGACTTTTTTTTAAGCTTTACCTGTTTTGATCGAGGTTCAAAACTTGCGATAAAGAGCTTTGTATTAAATGTGACCACTGAGTAGTTGCATATACCTTCAATCCGTCTTCAGTGGGTATAGCTACACAAGCTAAGTTTTCCATACAAAAGTGATACTGTGCATATATTGTGTTTTCACCTCTTATAACTTTGTCAATATCCGTTCCGATCCTTGTAGGTTCGAATGATCGGACTAATCTTATTTTATTGGGATCATATTTGGCAATTTTAATGTCAAATATAGGTTGTTTCACATCACTGTAAGTGACTTTTACCAAATTAGTGGCGAATTGTGCTTTCTCGTAAGAATTAGCAACAATAATACCTAAGGGTTGATTGTAAAATTTAACATCTCCATTGCAGAGGAGCTCCTCATAACTAAATATTATATTAAATTCACCAGTAGAAGGTACTGTAAATGTGTTCAATCCGGGAATGTCAGCTGACGTATAAAACGCAATGACGCCATGTTCTTCCTGTAAATCGTTAAAATAAGTTAATTATCTTATATACATAGTTGTTGATGGTTTAAAAATATAAGACTCCAAAAAGATTGTCTATGCAGTTGGTGAGTACTATAACGGAGCAGCTAAACTAGTAACAAATGATTTTAATATCATAAATAATATTTCTCCATATATCAATACATACATAAACATGTATAATTTACTCAAAATTTAATTTTTAATATTTACAAATTAAATTAATTAATCTGAGGAATAAAAAATATAATATAATATTTAATATAAATAAAATTGAATAAATTATAACTATTTCACCTGTCAACCTGTTTCCTGCTTCTTTCTATAAGTAACGTAGCTGAATTTCTTTAAATGAAATTCAAGGAGTCGGAGTTTTTATTAGATATACATGAATTAGTAATCAATAGCGTATAACTCACACACCGTAAATTTATTCAGCATGATAACAGCTTATAATTTAAAGGCCAGTGACACCAAAATTGAAGCTCTATTAAGACAGCTAAAGTATAAAAAATAAAGGAATAGCCTCTTATCAAAATTGATTTAGACCTATTAGCATTTTTTGTTAAAATATTATAATTGTTTATTGGTTGGTTTAATGGCAATGAAACCAGCTAAATTATGAAAAAAATAAAGGAAGCGCTCTAGCAAAAAGAAATATTTTTATAAAAGTCTAAAATGGGAACTCTTAGATTATCAAAAAATAATAAAAAAAGTACAGTTGAGTTAGCTTAGAAATTTGTATTTGTTTCAAAATAACAAAAACTATATTAATTATAATATATTAAAGAATGAGGAAATTATTTACAATACAAATGATCAATTGATCAAAAGCTACATATGTTTTTACTTTTCCAGCTACCTATGTTATTTAGAAGGAATTGTGAAATAAAATTATAAGGGCATAGGGGATATAGTACCCAAATAGTCAGACGTCTATAAACAAGAATTACCAATAAGATATACCATATAAGATTTAAGATTTTTTAAATATATATATATATATATATATATATATATATATATATATATATATATATATATATATATATATATATATATATATAGTTAATTACCAAGGCTTTGCTAGGATCTATGCTCTCAATTTTGCCAAGAGGCACTGTAGTGAGAACAAATGCAGCGAATACTTCATGAGGCAGCGAGGGTAAGTCGTCAGTGTACTTTGCTTCGCCCGCACACTGAATCTATAAATAAAGAAATTATATATAGTTACATTTAAAACTTGGTTGCTTTGGTTTTCCACTGAATTCAGCATATTCCACGGCAGTGTAGCCTGAGAGCTAATAGAGTCTACTTATACCGTTCCTTACTTACGTACCCCCAGCGGAAAGTAGATCGTAGTTGACACATCTTAGCTAGAGCTAGAGCAAAGATTTATTTTTCCACTTTTCGAGCCATTTTTAAAAGTTCCGTACCTACAAACTGAATAATTTATTCCGTTTATTTCGTTATTAGGTACGAAACTTTCAAAAATGGAATCCTTATAGGATCACTTTGTTGTATGGCTTTATCCGTCTGTACATCCGTGTCAAGACTATTAACCTAGTCTGTAGGTCTGTATTCCCTTGGAGTACGGAGAAAACCAAACTTCTAAGTTAACGCGATCAAAATATACGGGCGATTATATTTTGGTTTCTATAACTTTTTTTACAACATTCACCGTGTAATCAAAATCTATAGAGTCGATATTCGTTATTGAAAAAAATATATAAAATTTCATTTTGATAATAGCTCTAAGAAACGGCGTTATGTTCAAGTTTACTAGTTTTCTATTGTACGTCACAATGACATCTCACGGTTATGTATAAACATATTTAGTTATAAACCTACCTCGGCTGGCACAGACTACTTACCAAGCCATCGATTTTAGGTATTGGTTGATTCAAAGGCCATTTAGAAGGATCGGTGGTGACAACTTGTACGCCATTTGAAATTGGCCGCGTCTCATGCAGCTTTATGGCACCGGAATGATAATGAGGATGTAATATCTCCGGTGGACATAAAGTAATTAACCCCTAGAAGAGTTTAAGTTTTTTTAATTATTAAAAATTTATACCAAAAAGAAAATACCGACGGCTGTTTTATGTAAAGAATATCCCATGCTGTCGCATTTAGCAAGGTAGGCAGATGAAAATATTCCCCAAGTGGGAATCGAACCCACAAACGTCTCAGTAACAGTGATACACCGCGTCACTAACCTATCGACATAATGAGTATAGGAGAGCGATAAATCAATTTTATTTGTAAACGTAAATTTTTTGGAACAAGTAATTTATTTTACTTTCTATTAAGAAAAATTTACAAAATATAAACATAGTGGCTACATATATAAAGCCATACATATATACATGTATATTGTTATCGGGCTACGTCAATATTCTTTAAACGTTTATATCAACTATGGCTTAGTAGTTTGGAAGATATCTTCTTCTGATACTTAGCATTATCACGGCCTATTGCCAGGGTCTGCTTTCCTACTTAATCGACTCTACTTTGCACGGTCTTGAGCATCCTCAGTAGTTAGTCCATTGGCTCTCATGTCCTGCGTCACGACGTCCAGCCATCACTTCCTTGAGCGTCCGGGGAGTCTTACTCCAGGGACAGACATATCAAGGCATTTTTTTCCGACGTAGTTCTAAGGCCGGTGCAAAACGTGGCCATACCATCTCAGACGACGCTCTTGGAGCTTATCCGCTACGTCACGGACCCCAAGATTACCTCAAATGAATGTGTTGCGTATGCGGTCAGCCCGAGTTACGCCACACATCCACCTCAACATCTTCATCTCCGTGACGTGAAGCTCCTGCGTGTGCTGAGATAGTGCTGGCCAACATTCGCTGCCGTATAATAGAACTGGTCGGATCATGCTCTTGTTTATCGGCCCCTTGAGTTTGAGTGGTATTCTGCGATCGCAGACCACACCAGTGACCTCCCGCCATTTGGTCCAAGCAGCGCCAACCCGGGCGTGGACATCGTAGTCGATGCCTCCGGACTCGTGCATAATGGATCCAAGGTACCTGAACTTCTACGACTTAACGGCTGGCTCAGGCCCGATTTGGATGGTGATTGAGTCCAGGTTCCCGCAAGGCACGTACTCGGTCTTCAACACATTCAGTTTAAGACCACCGATGCTCCAGGATCAGTCGATTCTCGTCAATGAGTACTATGTCATCGGCATACATCATCAGCCATGAAGGCTGGTCCTGGATGTGAGCCGTGACAATATCTAGCACTACATTAAACAAAAGTGGACTAAGAGCTGAGCCTTGGTGAACCCCTACAGTAATTGGGAGGGGTTTGCTATCGCCAACAGCGGTCCTAACTGTAGAAATAGAATCGTTGTACATGTCTCTGATAATAGCAACATAGGATTCAGGGATCCCTTAAGATCACAGTGCCCACCAGATACACTGACGTGGCACACAGTCAAAGGCCTTCTGCAGGTCTAAGAATGCCACATATATATATCTCCTCTTTTCCGTGTATGCCTCTATCAAAGTTCTGAGGGCAAAAATGGCGTCCATAGTGCCTGATCCTGGTTGAAACCCATTCTGAGACTCAGAGACAGTACATTCTAGGCGGAGCCTGAGGCCGATCATGCGCTCGAAGAGCTTCATGATGTGACTCATAATCTTAATGCCCCTATAACTACCGCAATCTTGAACACTGCCCCTTTGTATATAGGGGTAATAAAACTATGCCGTCACCGATGTGGCATTGTCCCAGTGTTCAAAATATGGTTACAAAGATCAGTAAGCATAGGCACACCACGAGATTTCCACGCTTCGATCGGAATATGCCGTTCTTCATGCGTCGAAGACAATTCCGAGTTTCATCAAGGATTATTGGAGCAATAAGTCCCAGGTTAGGAGGTGGTTCAGACAGAAAACTATCCGGGTGCTAAGTATTCAGCAGCTTCAAGAAGTAAATTCTTCACCTCTCCTTCACAGAAGCATGACTACAAAGCAGTTTGCCCTGGGAATCTCTGACGCAAAAACATTTTGTGAAATTTTGCGTCGCTTTATCCCGAGCACGTGCCAATTTGTAGATGAGTTTCAAGTTTATCATATAGAGGTAATAAACTTTCACTGCGGGCTCTGGCTACAGCTCTTTTGCTGGCACGTTTCGCTGCTATGTACTCCAGCCTGTCTTCAGGAGAGTTGGAACGCTGTCACTCCTTAAATGCAGTCTTCTTATCATGAATCACCTCTTGTACCTTGTCATTCCACCACCATGTCTCCCTGTCCATAATACGTCCTCCCCTAGAAACGCCAAAAACATGTTTACGTTTACGTTACGACATAATCCATGACAAGAAGACGATGTTGGGCCGTGAGGCTTTCACCAGGAATGAGTTTACACCTAGTTACCTTGCCAACATGACACCGCCTGGTCAATAGATATTCTATTTAGGTTGAGCTCCACTCAACTCCACTCGCATACGTAATATGATTCTGCAGACTCTTTTGGAATATTTTCTCCCTCTATATTGAGGCGACCGTTACCAGAACCACCGTGGACACGTTCCTACGTATCCGCAGCCATACCCACGTGACCATTAAGGTCTCCCCCAACAATGACTACATCGGCAGATGGTATAGCAAGCAGAACCTCTTGACACTGCTCCCAGAATGACTACTTTTCGGCCTCGCTACAAGCAGCCTGGGGAGCGTAAGCACTGATTAAGTTGGCGATAGCCCCCTCAACCAGTACCTTCACCCGCAGGCGGTCGCTTCGTCGGTCAACTTCAAGGAGACTATTCCGTAGCTCAGACTGGACCCGACGCCTCATGAGTACATCTGCTAGTTCCCTGCATCGTCGGGTTAGAGAGCCAATATTCCACGTTGCAAAGCGGAGTTTCCTTCTGGGTACTATCTTCTTTAGCCGTGTCCGTACTTGACACGGTAGCCCTTGCCCATTTAACAAAGATGTAGGGCGATGTGCCTGCGCGTCGTTTAGCGGCGACGCTCTAGCCGTACCCAGCAACATCTTTTGAACATCCATATAAGTGGCAGATGGCGATTTTTTAATGGAGCGATTGCCATCAGACCTCCAAAACCCATTTTATGGGAAAAGCCAAGTAAGAGAGGGGAAAGGATTAGTACAAAAAAAGGGGAGGGGGTGGCTAAGAACACCATTTTCATGGATTGAAAAGGAGTATGGCAGTGGTGGCTCGAGGATCCGGGGTCGCGTACTCGGTATGCCTAGTACCAGATATCGAACAGTAATTGGCCAGACACCCTCTGGATGATATATATATATATGTAATATATATAATTATAGATATATATATGATATATATATATGATATATATAGATATAATAGAGTATATATATAGAGAATATATACTATAGTATATTATATATATATAAGGTAGATAGATAGATATATATAGAATATATATATAATTAAATATATATATATATAATATATGATAGATATATAAGATATAGATATATATAGTATATATTATATATATCTAATATAAGATATATATATATAGTATATACATATATAAATATATATGATATAATATATATAATATATAGATATATATATAATATACAATTGTACGCTTATAAAACAAATTCAAAGTCAATTGACGTCTATATTCCACAGGATATTCCGGTAAGTTCTCAATCACTACTGCTTCCTCGTTTAAAACTTTTAGAGCACCTTGTAGAGTTCCATTTTCAAATAAAATTTTGCCTATTAAGTATAGTTCTGTTTTGAAAGCTCTGTGGAATATTGCTGACAGACCACCATAGACAATTCTGCAATTGAGGACTGAATTATCGTCGTTTAGTCTATAATTGAAACCGGCGTGGACTATTGCGTGTGCGTTTTGTGATCTAGGTGTAATCTGAAAAAAAAAAATTTAAAGTAATTATATTTTTACACAGGCATTAAAGAAATTTAAAAAAAAATATAGCTTTACGCTTGGCAAGCATAGGGAACCATAATTCATTGACTCCTGTAGGAATATAACTAAAATATCGTCACGTTTACAGTAAGTCGCTTTGCCGCTGTACCACGACGGCCTCTTTGTCTATTATATATATATATATATATATATATATATATATATATATATATATATATATATATATATATATATATATATATATATATATATATATATATATATATTGTATTTTTTTTAAAAAATTAAAAAGTTATTTACTATAAACTGATAAACAATAAAAAAACATTGATAACATTTTTTGTAGCTACAATGGTATTTTATTTTGCAATTAATAACTTAACGCTTCATCTGCTCATAGGATAGACAGAGAAAATGCAAACATTATTTTTTTTATATAGAATGAATTAAATCGATTGAATTAATTTATCGATCTCTCTAAATACCATAGCTGACCTGTCTGCCTGCATGTAATAGCGACGGTTTGTGGGTTCGATTCCCACCCAGGGAGAAAGAATTATTTTCACTTTTTTCGCTTATTCACTACGCGGTAGCAAATCAGATGCGCGGCGTTGAGTTCCACCACTCTACATGCATTATCTCGAAAGGTAGAAAACGGGAAACCGAGTGCCTTAATACAAAGTTCCCTCTACCTATCCTGCGGGATAAATCGTGAATCTACAGCTACCTACCTTAAAAGTGACTACTTTATGCTCCATATTTAAAGGTGGCAAAATAATGCTAAAAATGATCTTTCCCCTCATGTCTTCTATTAGGAAGTCATCCATGGACAGTATTTTGCTTGATTTATGTTGAACTAGAAAATAGAGAATGATTAGTAAAATATTGTTGCGTTGAATATTTTTTCATAAAAACTTTATAATTGCATTCATATAATAGTACTCTAAGTCAATCGTGATAATAAACTTTTGAACTTTTTTCATTAGTTTTTTTTTAATCTGAAAAACCCAATAACCTGGAAAATTAAAAATATTTAAAGCTTATATTTAAATCTATATATGCTTGCTGCCCAGATTCAAGACATTATATATTTAAAGGTGGATCTCAACTTCACATATTGTTTTACTTTTCCAGAGCGGGAAAGTAAAAATAATGTCACCCCAGTCAGTATTGAACCCACAATCACTCCGTTTCCAGTAAGATGCTCTCCTGCAGCATCATGATAACGTCAGTAGTTAACAGTCAACAGTCTTGATAATCAATAGGTAACTTACCTATAACTAGCTGTGCTCCAACTGTTTCCAATAGGAGGTATATATCGGACTGAAATTCAGGATTTTGATGTATAAGCATTAAATTTCCCGCTAAAGTACCTACCTGAAAATATTTTATGTTTTTTTAACAATAACATGTAAAATAATGAAATTAGACTTATACAGAATAATTACAACAAATGGTCTGGATAAACAGTAAGATAAACAGACGGGTAAATGGAGATCAAAATTATCCTATCCTATTATCTCCAAAACAAAGAAGATTAAGAATGACAAGAATATGATATTATGAAAAATGACTGCTTACATTTCTTACAGGAATATGCGCGACCAAGTTTAGATGTTCAACAAAAACGTTTAGATAGTTAAAATAATCAAGTTTTCCTAGCGTTGAAAATATATTTATAGTATCTGTGAGTGTTGTTCCAGCCCCTAGGACTAAATTTTGATCAACATAGTAGCCTCTTAGTTCTGTTATCCCTGAAATATCTATCAATATTTTCGGATATTCTAATATTGGAATAACACCTGAAATTAAGCATAAATTAGTTGGTTATTGTATCTATCTATCTATCTCATTACTACAATAAACAAGGAAAAAATTGTGGCTGTACATTGAAATTTTTTACGAGAAAACTAATAGAAGACGTAATTTTACCTGTCAGTTTGTGCACGCAAATCTTTGGAATGAAGTGAATTTGAACACAAATTGTTCAGCGTGATAGATGTTTTTCATTTCGATTATAATAAATCGGTAATTGGAGATCGGGTAATAAGTATAAATTCCACGCTAACTACGTTGTGGGCATCTAGTAGTTTTTTCAATAAATATGGAAGATGACTTTACGCCATTTTCGGCATTGTTAAAAAGCCACGTGTTGCTGAACGTGATGCTTGCCTTAAGATCTAATGACCAAAGAAACAAGACATGTCTCTAACACTGTCCACACAAATTCGAAACAATGAGTGTCGAGTGGTGGAAGTCAATATTTTTATCTTGTCAGAACATCGAAATAAAATCAATTAAAATATAGTTAATGTTCCGCGTATATATCATTACCTCTTAGGTATATAATTATTTTGTATATATATATATATATATATATATATATATATATATATATATATATATATATATATATATATATATATATATATATATATATATATATATATATATATATATATATATATATATAAATCAAAACATAATATTCATTATCAAACAAAAATTACCTTTGCCTGTATTTCCATTGAATAGCCTATAAGAATCTGTGCCCATTTGATGCCAAATATCAAATAAATCAGATACAGTTTCTACTCTGTACCAATATCTATGGTCTTTGAGAAGAATACATTTGCTTTTATTACGTACATCATTTTTATTTACAATACACCAATCAGATTCATTGCATTTCTCTTTGACACATGCTTTACCAGTCTTATCACATAGCTTTAAGTCTTCTATATCTGGTATCACCAATGGATTAGGCGCGTCTGATGCGAACTTTTTGAATGCTTGCAAAATCGGTCTGTATCCTGTACACCGGCACACATTACTCCCAAATGCCTGTTCTATTTCCAGCATTGTCATTTTCTTGGTTTTTAGTAAACTATAACACATTATATTGGTATGCGTAATTATTTTTAAGTTTTTCAAATTGATTAATATTCTATATAGAATAATATATTTTTTGTATTTACATTCAAATAGATACATATTTTTTTTGTAATAATAATAATAAAATATTTATTTTTATTAATCGCGTATGCTTTTGTATCGAACACTTTAAAGTAATCCATTGTCACAGATATAGGTGATATTTCTCTGTCAATTGACATACTCATGCACACAGAACAGGTATCTCAATGGTTAATCTCACCACCACCATACAAAGAACTCTACCGGGAAATTTAAATTTTTAGAGAGGCTAATATCTTCTTCTGCGATGCATCTAGTTGATGACCTTCTAGAGGTAGGATTAATTCCCTTTATCAGTATAACCATACAGTAGATAGACATCCAGCACTTACCATTTTAAGAAGAGCTTTAATAAGAACTATAATATTTAAGCCTTACAAAAAAGTGAGACAATTTTTGATTGGTCAAACTAAGAGAAATATCAGTGTTAGAAACACATTTTTGAAATCAAGAAAATGGCATCTGTCAAACTAAGATGTGTGTGAGCATACATTAGGTAAACCCAACCATTTCATTATATTTGATGAGGCTCATATCCATCCATATGAGGTCATTTGATGAGGCTATGAAAAATAGATATATACCTAGAATAATTCGCGACTCTATTGAAATACAAAAACATTCTTATTTCAATAGAGACGTCATAATAAAGTTGGAATCTCAAACCCAGTAGCTAGTCAGATTATTGTGCAGAATCCAGGGCAGTAAGAGAGGGAACCATGAGACCTTTAGTGTTAGTTAAATATAATAATTGTGACAACTGACACGACTGACGTCAGCCTCTTCAGTCTACCCGTGACCATAGACTTCTCGTTTCGATCAGAAATTTTTGTAATAAGCTTGATGATAACATATGCCTTAGTGGTCAGAATGCGTGGTCGGTTTCCAAGAGACGCGAGTTCAAATCTTAGTACGTCACATTTTTATACTTTTTCTAAAAATAATATTAGCAAGACTCACCTATACAAAGCCATGACCCATCCTGGAGTACAGTATCCGCATTGAGATCCATTGTTTGCAGCGAGGGTTGTCTGTATAGGATGGTAGCCATCCAAACGGTTACCAACCTTCTCTACGGTCGTGATATCCCAATCTTGACATAATGTTATGGGAATCATACACTGTGATAATAAAACATTATTATAGGTCAAATATTACATTTTTTTACGTTACTCCGCTACTCAATGTCTCGAAAATTAGGTTTTCTTAATACGGGGTTTCTTTATATAAGGCTTCCTCTGCTTTGTATGTTATGCTGAATACAGCATGAAGCTTAAAATAAAAAAAGGTCAATAATAAAATGCAAAAGATCGTTGTCTTCTATGACCGCATACATATCAGTCGAAAGACCGTTCCCCTCTATTCGCCTCAATTCGAGACATTACTTGCAGAGTGGCATAGCTCAACGCGACCTTTTGTCTAGCTACTGCGAGGAAATGAGGACCTCCTGCGCCATGATTCTTGCAAACAAATATGATGATTCAAATTTCGCTCATCATAATACCCGTCAACCTGTTCAGATGTTTTTTTTAGATTTTAGAAGATTAAGTATTGTTTTTATTTGGTCCTCTTATCCTACTTAATAATAAATATCATAATTTTACCTTGTCAAGCTTAATTTTGTTATTTTTTTTTCATCCTAACACCTTCATACAAAGTTTTTATGTAACCGGTAGTGGAAAGTGGAAAATGTGTATTGTGTGATGAATAAATAGCATTTTTATCTTAGTTCCTGGTTAAACCTACCGCATTGACACTTATTGGTGTCTCCTGAGGAGTCCTTTTGGCTGTGACAATGCAAGCTCCACAACCGGCCTCCAAGCACATGAACTTAGTGCCACGTAGCTCTAGGATGTTACGAATAAAATCTAACAAAGTAGTTGTAGATGCCACATCCGTTCCAACTGTAAAAATGCATATATTTAAAGAAACAAAAGGCATAGTGTTAAAAAACTTCGTTTCTCACCTTTTGCCCAACATTCGAGACATTGCCTGTTGTGTGGTGAAATCTAATTCCAGATTTTGTCCTTTTGCCACTCTAGTGGAAATTAAACCTACAGTAGTCAAATGCCGCTGCCATAAGGTTGTGCCATGACATGCCATGACAGTCTCGATAGATACATGGGATTTTATGAATATAGTATTAATTAATATAACCTTATAGCTACTCTATAAACTATTGACTTACCTGAACAATCAATATTGTTTATTTTAAAATTAATGGTATCCATAATAAAGAAGGAAAACCTAACCGTAAGCAGTACCGATGTGAAAGAAGCGCGTTACGAATGTATCACGTAACAAGTGATTTATTGCGAATTGCTTCAAGCGAATCGCTCTATTATAAAATGGTATAAGACTTTATTATAATATACTAGCGACCTGTCCGCAGCTTCGCCCGCTTTATCTTTCACGTATTCACTCCAATATAATATGCAGGTATTGTAAATATAATATTTTTATTTTTTACTTAGTTTGAAAACATACTTTGCCTATAATAAATGTATGTATGTAAATGAAAACTATCATTTTATATATGCAACAGTTTATCTGGGCGGATTGTACTCGTGTGTAGTTAACGCGGTTTTTCCAGCGTCAATCCAGATCCCACGGGATTTCTGGCATAAAAGTAGCCTATATATTTCTTCAACACCTTCTCTATTTTCCAGTTAGTTTCATAAAAATCGGTTCAGCTGTTATTAATTAGCGATATTAACCTGAAAGAGAAATAGACAGACAAAACCTTTGTAAATAACTAAGTACACTAGAAACAATACTGTTCTATTGAAGCTACAAATAGACACTTCAATTTTTTTTTATATATATGCAATTTTATTCAATTCAATTATATTTTATAACAGATGTAATCTTATCTACATAATATCTCATATATGTGTTGTCCTAAAGCGCAGTTTGCAAATTATGATATGAGCCCTCGCGCACGGAGGGCTCAGTTGATACCCAACGCTACCTAGATGTCACTCCTACGGACATAGGCAGCGGTAATAATTTGGATAAAATAATTAACTCAAGCAAACCCTATATATACTACTTCATTTACAGACAGACACTGCCAACTGCACAATTGTCACTTTTTCAAAATATTACAATATATCAAATTCTTATAGTATATACTATCACCACGTTTTCATATGCTAAAAGTATTAAATAAATAAATATATATTAAAGTAAATAGTGCCCGACCGAAAGTTTAGTTTCGGTTTCGGCCGAAACGTAGACCGTTGCCGAAATTCGGTTTCGGTTTCGGTCGTAAAATTCAATTTCGGACGAACACTAATAATAAAAGAATAAGACCATTTTATTAATATTCAAATTTAGCTCTAAAATACGCAAAATGATCAAATATCGTGTTATACCACTTTAGAGAAAAAACGTCTCGCTTAATTGCTCCACGCGAGACCACTGTCTGTTGTTTTATAAATATGTATGAATAACATATATAATGTCTTTTTTTTTTTGATTATACAATAAATCACTTGGAAGTTTCCTTCTAGCGCTGCTCATACATATATCTACATACTGCCGCAATTTCGACCAACATAGACCAGTCACTGTGTACTAAAATAAAGGAAAATGACAACAATAACCAAAAAACGTAAATTTTTATTTTCTTATACCTTATAAAAATTCAATTATATACATTTAATAAAATTTGAATAAAATTTAGAATTTAAAAAAATATATATACAAGTAACAGACGAAATATATTATGTAACTAGTATGGAACAATTGCACGAGTTGACTCGCACTTAACTGATATTTTTTTTTTTCAATATGAGAAATTAATATGTTAGCCTTAAACGTGTAAATAGTTACACAGTGGTATAAAACGATCTAAAAAGTAGCTTGCTGTGCGTGCGCTGTAAACACTAGTTACAGTTCTATTACTGTGAATATATTTTCCTAACTTATGCCATTGAAACACGGATGTGAAAAAGAGATCCATTTTTATAATGAACTTGATGAATTTTTATTCATTCATTTAGGCCGTTGACGCGTGAAATACGCTATGCCATAGCAACGTGCTTGTCACGTTATACATAAGTTCTATTGTTTAACATATATTGTTATATACAACATTATATTGTTAAACATAATGTACTTTATAAGTATTATTTTTGAAAAATATTAGCGTTCTTCACTTCTCCTACATACAAACTATAATTGTGCCAAATTTCACACTTCTCCATCCGCGAAATTTTAATATATATATATATAATAATATATATATATATATATATATATATATATATATATATATAATATATATATATATATATATATATATATATATATATATATATATATATATATATATATATATATATATATATATATATATAAAACATTACAAACTTATAAGTGTAGTTAATTTTGTTTATGCTTGTGTATAATACATGTACCTACCTATGTATAAACATTCACATCAAGCACGTGTTACATAAAGACAGTGAGGCTACAATTTACTAATCTAAATATAAAATCTTCGTAATTTGGCGATATATAAGTATAATAAGTTATGATTATGTATTTATTGTTCTGCTGAGAAGAGCCGGCAAGAAACTCAACAATTACTCTTTTAAATATAACAGTTAAAAGTTTGTTATATACATACAACTCTCTTCGCAACTTAAGCACCGCTATCTATACAGGACCAATGATAAGCCGACGACAATTATTATTATATCAAATAATATATGTTTATACATATTTGTTATTATTTTAAATTATTATAATTCTTTGTAATCCTATTATTATTTATATAAGAACAGCTTACACACAAATATCAACTGTCAAATTAGATATTTCCAACATAATATAATTGAACATTTGTATGTTTTATATCTATATATATGTTTAAAGTAATATTTCATATATAATATCCATTTAAAATAACCATAACTCTATATTATGGTATGCATGCTTAGTTTTCTATTCGGAAGCGTGCAATAAATCATCTGTAATTACCAACCAATAACAATTTTCCGTAAAAGATTATGTACGCGGTGTGTTTATTTTAAGGAAATATCAAAGTTAGTAGAAGGCACAGAAGTGTTTTCATTACGAAAAGTATTACTCACTATTTAATTATTTTCAATATTATTTATAGGGTTCCGTACCTAATCGGTAAAAACGGGACCCTGTTACTGAGCTTCCACTGTCTGTCCGTCCGTCTGTCTGTTTGTCACCAGGTTGTATCTCATAAAGAAGTGATAGCTGGAAAGGTGAAATTTTCACAACTTATATATTTCCGTCGCCACCGTAGGTAGGTTTCGTCACCCTAGTAGGTATTAAGCTATCTTGAAATAGGTACGGTACCCTCGGCACGCGAGTGCTACTCGCACTTGTATCATAATTATAATCTAAGTAGGAACATTACGTTTCAAAAGAACATTGTATGTAACGCATTGCTATATATAATATATAGAACAATTTGTATTACAAATTGATAAGTTGATTTATAAGTATGGAAATATCCATAAGTTTTTTATGACACACACATTTTAAGATATTCTTGGCCTCAAGTACAGTGGGTTACATGAATACAATGTAATATTAAAATATTTTTTTAATTAAAATCGTAATTTTTGATGATTTTTTTTTGTGGAAAATTGAAATTATTTACCTTTATATATTTATAATATTAGAATAGATACTGAATGGGAAGATTTGTACTACACATTTAAAAGTAAATAATGGCATATTCTACTTGCATATTAATATCTTCCCTGCGTAACAGGCCCATATCGGCCCGCCGCGGTACTCTCGGCTTGTACTGTCGAACAAAAGTATGTGCATAATGATTTTTTTTATTTTGTCCTAAAAATCTACTCAGTGTGGAAGAAGCCTTATTTCGGCCCGTCTCAGTAGGCTTATTTTACACACACACGCACACATATATATATATAATATATATATATATATATATATATATATATATATATATATATATATATCTACACTATGTTTTCAATAGTTAGGACGATCACGCGATAATAATCTGTGAAAACTCAGCTTTCTATAAGTAGAAAGAACCCAGAAGAACCCAGTCGACTATGAACACTATGTCTGGCTGCCAATATGGACCAACAGTTAACGTAGTGGGTACTTTATAGTCTATTCATTACTTATTCACAGATGATATAAAACAGATAGGGTCGAATTTGTATACTGAATATATACTCACATCTTATAGTTACAATTGATTTCTTAGCTTTTCCTATTTATTGGTCGCTAGCAGTGAATCTTATAGTAGAATTAACTAATAAACTAATAATAATATATTATTATTTCGATTATTTTTTCTTTACGTTAATTACCTATATATTTTATATAATTTTTGTCTCTCAATCATTACTTAGAATACTTTCTAGTGCGGGTTGATTTTCTCATTTCGTGTTTGGTAGATCGAGATATGAATAGAATCTAAGAAAGGGTTCTAGTAACACGGAATCAAGTTCATATTAACAATATAAAAATGGTTTACATTATGCTTTTTGCAAAGTTTTAGCATTTATCTACCTCAGTACTTGCGGATTGGGAAAGACCTGCCATGCACTGGCGGAAAGGTTATTTGTCATTTCGACGCGCCGCCGCACTAGATGAAGATATTTGATTTAACGTGCAACAGCGAAGGTATTAATAAATAAAATATAGATATTGCGACACAGTAGTAGTTAGTACATCGTGTCACAGTAATTCAACAGTTCGGTTGACACTCGGAATAGTTAATTATTCTCCAGACACGAAAGTCTCGGTATAAAAGCACAAAACTAAATTAAAGGAAAAAAAAAAAAAAAAATAAAAAACAAAAGACTAAGCACAACTCTAAACTTCTATCATTTAATAAATCTATTCATGTCGCTTATTGGTATTGTATGGCGAGTACCGCACTACTGTAGGAAGTGCGCTCGCATCGTAGAGCACGTGATTTACCATCAGTCTTATATTCTCTTTGAAAAGCTTTTAAGCTTATAATAGATGTTGCTTAGGGAAGTTCAAAAATATGTTTTATATATTTTACTTACGGTTATGGTATAAATATTGTATTAAATTATTATGTTAAATTCTATTTACATAAAATATTCTGAACTTTGTATTTGGCTCAGTTTAACGGTCTTTCTTTCAGATTGACGCCTTATTTTAACTGTCTTTAGCAGGATAGGCAAGTAGAACCTAATTTACACTCTTGCCATAGGAATACGAGATATGTTGAGTAGCGGAACTCAACGCCACGCCTCTCTTAACAGGACGGATAATATATTCATCTGATCTACTACGCCACGGTAATTACGAGTTATAATAGTGGGTATTTAGATTTTTTTTTTAGATTGTTTTTCTTACTGGCTTACTTTTCAAAATACAGAGTTAATTCAATTATGTCTCCAAATATGCGGAAGAAGTCTATGAGAATATGGAAAAGGTAAACTTCACCAATAACGGTAATTTGCATATTGCTACGAGTTATTTATTTCACTTTGCGATTTATTGAGTGTCATTCTATATGCCTCTAGAATTAAAGATATTGACCCTGGAAAGTCGTGGAAAATTTTAAACAATTAATTTCCTTAAGTGAGCATCTTATTTTCACATTTTTCATCTTTACAGATGTCTATCTGTTGACCCACTACGCTGGGCTTTAAGAGCATAACTTTTTACGCTTTTCTTTTTTTTTTAAATATTTAATATAACTCTTAAAACCCTCATGTGCTGGTAAAGCCCAGGAAATATAATTAGAAGTAAGCAGACAGACAGAACAAAGCTCATGCTTAGCCATTTCCGGTTCTCCGCACCAATTTGCACTTACTTCCTGCACTCACTCGCACTATGGCCGTGCTATAAAACTTTCAAACGTTTAGACATAATTTCAGTAATACGAGTGCATTGCAGTATTTCTTCACAAATTTTTGTTTTTTGATAAATTGATTACGTAATGGATAATGTTATATATTTATATATAAAAGTTTTAAGTAATTCCATTGCGAAATGTGACTTATTTGTACTTATATTTTAATGGCGTATCTGATATTCGTTTGACGCATTTTATAGTGTAATGTAGAGGGAGGGAGAGACAAAGGCGTCCTCTGCGAGATTCGAACCTCGACTTGCTAGTTCTGGCTGGAGCCGCCCGCCTCCACGATATTATATGACGATTTTTATTGTAATTACTAATAATAAATATTGCACATATGTAACTAATACAGAAACTACTCAGGATGCTTGGGATTGAGCTCAGTCAGCAATCATTACGGCTGGTAAACATGTTCTTGGCGTTTCTAGGGGAGGACGTATTATCAACAGGGAGACATGGTGATGGAATGACAAGGTACAAGAGGTGATTTATGATAAGAAGACTGCATGTAAGGAGTGGCAGCGTTCCAACTCTCCTAAAGACACACTGGAGTATTATTACCTCTATATGATAAACTTGACTCTGTGGAGGGGCAGAAGCTCATCTACAAATTGGCACATGCTAGGGATGAAGCGACGCAAGATATCACAAAATGTCTTTGCGTCAGAGATTCCTAGGGCGAGCTGCTTTGTGGTCATGCTTCTGTGAAGAAGAGGTGGAGAAGTTACTTCATGGAGCTGCTGAATTCTCAGCACCCGTGTAGTTTTCTGTCTGAACCACCTCCTAACCTCTGACTTATTGCTCCAATAAGCCTTAATAAAACTTGGAATTGTCTTGGACGCATGAAGAACGGCAAAGCGGTGGGACCTGCCGATATTCCGATCGAAGGGTGGAAATCGTTGGGCACTCGTGGTGTGCTCATGCTTACTGACCTTTTTAACCGTATTTTGAACACTTCAGGAGCTTCACATCACGGAGATGAAGATGCTGAGGTGGATGTGTGGTGTAACTCAGGCTGACCGCATACGCAACGCATTCATTCGAGGTAGTCTTGGCGTCCGTGACTATCGGATAAGCTCCAAGAGCGTCGAGCGCTGGCCTAAGAACTACGTCAGAAGAAAACGCCTTGATATGTCTGTCCCTGGAGTAAGCCCAGATGCCCAAGGAAGCTATGGCGGGACGTCATGTAGCAGGACATGAGAGCCAATTGACTAACCACTGAGGGAGCAGGACCTCAGACCGTGCAAAGTGGAGTCGATTTAGTGGGAGAGCAGAGCCTGGCAATAGGCTGGGATAATGCTAAGTAGAAGAAGAAGAAATATTGCACATATGTATAATATTATAATGCTATTATTAATCTATGTATTCTTCCATTACTGAGTGACTGACAGTAGAGACCTGAAATTTGGCATGTCTTTGGGGAGTATAGGGGAGCAGCTAAGAGTTGATTTTCCGAAAATTCTATAAGAATTTAAAATTTTACAGTCCACACAAATTACATTGCGAGCTACATACAGCTCGTAATATATATTACGGCGACATTATAAATCAAACAATCTTATACGAATAAGATATTACTTGAAGAAGCTTGATTGTAACTTCATGAACGATTTCTAATAGCAGCCCACTCTGCTGGAACGTAATAAATTTCTTTTATTACGTTTCTTATTAAAAGAGTTACTATATAATATTCTTGGTAAATATTTCTGTACAAATAACATATATAGGTTATGGTTTTATATCTAAAGAAGACTCTATAATCTATTTTATTCACAAGCTTTTACTCAACTTGCAATGTTTATTATTTATTTATATATTGACCTTTAAGAATTTATTGATTGCATTTAAGAATTATGTAACAGCCGCTGATGAAGCATATAAAAGAGAATATAATGTATTGTACCTTTTTTTTTTCTTTTCTTTTTCTTATTCATAATATAAAATATTATTACTTTTCTTATTTATATTTTTAAATCTTAAAAATGTACCTATCTTGTATGTTATTTTTTTTTTCTTTTTTGTCTCTATTGCTTTTTATTATTGAAATCTACTAGTTCTGTATATAGATGATCAATCTATATAATATATTAAATATAAACAAAAATTTGAATATTTAATGGTTAAATTATATGTCTTAAAAACGTTACATTTTATTAATCACTCATGTATTACTAGTTAGTGTCCGCAACTGCGTCTCACAATCTTTCCAGGCCTAATGGCTACACCATAAAAAATATGACTTAAATTCATGCAGTAGTTTCGAAGATATACATGTAGAGACATTCAATGTTTACTGAATTCGTCATAGGATATAGTAAATGAAATATAATTTATCTTATCTTTATCTTTTAAAACCATCGTGGCCCTGTGTCACTATGTCGGACTAAAGTGCGATACTTGTGGGTTTGATTCCTACTCTAGGGAAGGGGAATGATATATATATATATATATATATATATATATATATATATATATATATATATATATATATATATATATATATATATATATATATATATAATTGTTTGTCTAAACGCTGCTTCACGCTGTATCCCACACACAACAGTAGACAGAGGGAAGCGTATATAGAAGGGAACTTAGTGTTAAGACACTATGTTTCCCCACTTTCTACACCCCACTTTCTGCCGAGTGACGGAACACAACTCCGCACTTTGCCTTGCACATATAATTTGAATGAATGGAAAAAATGGGCAAAATTGAAAACAGTAATACTATATATTTTTACAGTATTTTCTATAATATTACAAAGTTTAAAAACTGTAAAATATGGTAAGAAGCTGTCATTTTCAATTGGTTTTTTCTTTGCTAATGAGGCGTAAAAGTGTGGCGTAACTCGGGCTGACCGCAATCATTCGAGGTAATCTTGGGCCACATTTTGCGCCAGCCTAAGAACTACGTCGGAAGAAAATGTCTTGATATGTGAGTGTAGGAAAGCAGACCCTGGCAATATGCTTGGATAGTGCTAGATAGAAGAAGATATATATCTAGATAAACTAAGTGAATATTATATGTAATTATATTCGGAATGCTGGTACTTTTCTAGCATTTCACATTGGCTGTCACTACCAGACGTGATATGGGAACTACATTACATTAATTTATTTTCAACGATAAAAAAAAATTGTATTATTTTATTTAGCAATATGACGTCAATAATATTGTGTAAGTATATTAATTAAAGCTACTGCCTACAATATATTCAAATTAAAAACAAAAAATAAAATTTTAAGTTAGCGTATGTTTTTTTTTTCATAATATAAACCACATTTTCTTGTTAATAGTCCTTGTTTATTTGTAGCATAACTTAATAACTTAGATATGCGACATAAATTAAAACAAACTTACATACATATATATCATAATAACTTAGAATAAGACTGTTTGTTTGTTTATTGTTATATTTTTTTATTGTTTATTTGTAAAGCAGTATTTGGTTGAAATAAAGCATTTACTTACTTAATTACTTACTTACTTACTGATTTACTTACTTACTCACTTACTATATTTTTATAATATATACGATAGGCCAAATAAATATAAGGGAAATCACCAGTCCAAATATTCCATATCACATTATGTTCTGATTCTCTCGTAGACTCTCGTAGAGTCTTATAAGTTATATAATAAATAAAATTTTGTCTCGAGCGTAGACAGATATGTAGAGACTTATGGGACGAGATATTCAATCAAATATATATCCGGTCAGGGATTTCGTTATTGTTTTTAGCTTTCATATTGTTTATTTTCATTGTAAGAAGAATTGTAGCGTAGCGGCCATTTTGTACGAAACTAATCGAATGATAAAGAAGTCTGATGGTTGTTTTGTTGGTAAATTGCCATTTACCGATATTGAGAATATATGTATTACATTTGTTCAACAAATATGCGTAATCTCATTCCAAACGGGAAATACAAAAACCAAATATAAATATAATTTTAAAATGTCTTATAAAGGATAGAAAAGTCAACTCTACACCTATATAAAATTTTATTGATAACAGAAACTGACAAAACTAACTAATTTTTTTTTTTTTGTTGTAAGTATTTTCAGAAATGAAAAAGTGTCACCTCACATATTACAGTATGCATATTACATACATATATTTAAACTAAAATGATCTTTTTTTTTTGACATACATTTTTTTTATATATTAAGAAAAAAAATTGTGTACGTAGTTTTTATTAATACACAAAGTAATTTGAAAAGAACGTTTAAATAAATATGTATATGTTTAAAAGTGCGTATTTTATGTAGTTATTCCAACAACATCGAAGATTTCTTATGTAATGTCGTACCAAATTTAAAAAAAAACGCCGTTCAGCTCATATTAAAGAAACAATATATATAAACGTACGAAGACACGGTCACTTAGCTATTATCTATATATTAATACGTGAAGCAAAAACTTTGCACCCCTTTTTACGAAAATTGCGCGGACGGAAGAGTATGAAATTTGGCACACTTATAGTTTATGTGTAGGAGAAGTGCAGAACGAATAATAAATAATAATATATATATATATATATATATATATATATATATATATATATATATATATATATATATATATATATATTCTGTATTGTTCTGTTCTGTCAAGTATTCTGAATCGCGATATCGTTTGGTTCTATATGGAAGTATATATACTTTGACGCAGGAAAATTACCTGCCAGGGGATTGATTTGCTGGCCTCGGTTTGAAGCTCTCGTCGCACAGCTGACGCCACCACGTGAGGAACCGCTGGTTAATCCGCCTAGTGTCGACAAACTCGAAGCGTCGATCACGGCGGCGATTCAGACCGCCCTCAGTGAAGCCACTGCACTAGCCAGCTCAAACCGACTTCCCCCAACTCCTCGGCACATTGCCAAACTCATTGCGCGGAAGAGGAAGATGCGCATTGAGTGGCAAAGGACCCACGAGCCAGCCACCAAGGCGAAACTCAACGACTTGGTGGAGCGAATCCGCGTAACGCTCGCGTCGGCCTCCGCAGGAAACTGGGATGCGAGGATTCAGGCCGCCAGCGAGGACTCCACCTCGCTGTCTAGTCTGTGTCGGCAGATTAACAAGAAGCCTCCTCCCATCAGACCCCTATACCATCCAGATGGCACGCTGCGCTATGACTCTCAAGGTAGGCCCGACATATTGGCAGACTCCCTTGAGAGTCAGTTTGCGCCTAACCCCAGCCTGCGACCAGAGTTCCATACGCGGCTGGAGACAGCGGTCATCAACTTTCTCGGTAACCCACCCAACCCGTTTCCTCCCCTCCTTTCTTCTCCCCGTCAAGCGTGAAGAATGCAATCGCGTCTCTAAAGCCTCGTAAAGCTCCGGGGATAGACGGCGTGCCCAATTTGGCCCTCCACCATCTACCCAGGAAAACCATTGCATCACTTACCAGGCTCTTCAACGCCATCCTGCGGTTGGGCTATTTCCCCCAGGCGATCCTGGCAAAGTCCCTCAACGCCAAGCACGCGACGTTGAAACTCAAGCGAGCCCTCGACCTCCTCCCGAACTGGTTGGCGGAGTGGAGGCTCACGCTTAATGTGGCCAAGACCCAAACGATCTCGTTTGGCAGCCACAGAGCGCTGCCTCCTCCGCCGAACATCCAAGGCGAACAGGTCGGCTGGACTTGCCAAGTCACATACCTGGGTGTCGTCATCGATAGGCGACTCTCGAAGGGTGCCCAGGTATCCAAGGCCAGGACCACGGCGAGAGCTGCACTGGCATTACTGCGTCCTCTCTTCCGATCCCGACTTCCTCTCCGCACTAAGCTGGGGCTGTACAAGACGTATGTGAGGCCACACCTTACGTACGCAGCCCCAGCATGGTACTCCCTGACTAGCCAAAACCTTCGCAACGTCTTACAGGTGACGAAAATGTGGCCCTCCGAAGAGCCACTCAGGCCCCTCGATACGTGAGGAACGCCACTATACAGCGCGAGCTCCGTATTGAGAGCCTAGAGGACCACATTTCCCATTTGGCTGCCCGCATCTTCCAACGTGCTGACGTTTCGGACCATTTACATATCCGGAACATCGCACCATGGCATTCCCGTCCGCCAGATGCGCACAGGTTCCCCAGGGATCTCCTCCCTCCTTCCTCTCCCGATTCCTGAGCTGCTACTACGGTCGCTGGTCACCTAAGCTGGGTCTCTCCTGGGCAACCAGGAGCCTCACTTGACTGGGCTGACCGCTCTAAGTAGCGCACGGCTCTTGCTTAGTAAACTCCCCACAAAAACCCTGTCCCTTTAAAGGACACATTGCCTGGGCTTAAGCCCAACACAATGACGCGCCCATATTAATGGGCGGAGGTAGAACCTAACGGGCAAAGGGCTACGCCCTGGAACCGTTTGCCTCTCCCCCTTCGGGGGTCGAGAGTGAGAAAATACAACCGAACAGCGGATAATGAAACATTGGATATGATCATTAATGATTAAACTCCGCTCGCTCGTGTCTCAACTATCGCAGAGGCACGGATTGAATAACTGACGCTGTTTTTTTGGCCAACTTTTAAGAACTGCATACAAAATTATCGTATTTAATATATATGATGATCATATTAGTAATTACAATTTTTGATTATCTATATAATATACTATTCTTATTAAGAAAAACGCTTCCAAATAGAGTCCAGGAGATATAGTCTAGTTATTGCTCTGACATTATGCTGGTAAATAATAGCTTTCTCTAAGGCTGTGTTCTGTCCCCTACACTGTTTCTTCTGCATATCAATGGCATATTACTATAGTACGGTGGATGCGCTACACCCCGGCCGTGTAGATTGCCGAAAGTATACTGTTAAGGAACCTGGTTCAATTTAGCCCCATCTATCCCCTATTTGATGTGTCGTTAATTTTTGAGATAAGTCCTCTTAAAGTATCAGCATATTGGGCCTTCTAGTTTCGAGTGACTCCCAGATCCTGATCCTGACGATCATCTGGAGAGAAACGCAAAGTTAGCCTCCGAAAAGCTGGGTATCATAAGAAAGAGAGACAGTATTTTACGCCTATACGCCTATTGCTTTGTATAGGGCCCAGATTCGGCCTCATATGGGGTACTGTTCTCATCTCTAGGCTGGTGCACTCTAGTATTAACTTGAACTTTTTAATCGCATGCATCGTAGAGCCTTTCGAAACCTCTCCTTAAGTGACAGAAGGTAAATAAACAAATGAAGCTCATCAATTAGAACTGAGTCCAAATATTATAGCGTTGGCTTAGCTTAGCTTTTGTAGCATTATTAATACAAACGATAGTTTGTGTGATATACTTCTCTACATTTGTCTTGAAGTTTAAGTTATAATAATAATAAGTTATATTATAATAAGTTTAACTTCTTTGAAACAATCCAAAAAATTTAAATTATTTTAACCTTTGTTTAATACTTTATTCATAATTTTATTTATAAATTATGTATTGCCTTTTTTATAATTTTTTAGTGTTATTCCATATTGAGAAATTAAAAATATTTTACTAGAAACACAAAATTTTGAGCGTGTTCTTATAAAGACTAAGAGACGCTGGATCAAATCCCACTACATTTATTTTTTTTTTGTGTTGCCTTATCAAAAATAATAGCATTATCACATACTAAACTAAAAGCATATTTATTTTGGATGGCCACATTATTGAGTACATTAACAAGTATGATCATGACAATTATGACAATTTCATATAGAAATAGACATCAAGACACTCTATTTCCCATTTTTATAGCTTATTGAGTAGAGTAAATCAACAGTGATATAAAAATCATTAATTCCCCCGAGCGGGTAAAAAACCCACAAGCATCTCGTTCACAGTCAGAATCCCACAGTCCCACTGCGCCACGACGGTCACGATCAAGTCTATTTTAAATATTTATCACAAAAGCAAATAAAAAAAAACACTTGTAAATAAAATAGCATCAAAAAATAGTGTACTAACATTACTAGGTGAATCAGAGCGTCGCGAGCGCTGAAGCATTACGTCAAGTTCAACAGTTGCGCAATTTGTATAGCCGGGTTGTTGACGTTGGAAGGAAATGCTAAGACATGGACACCATTGTCGATGGAATTTGATGTACTAGTAGTAGTACTTCTACACCTCAGAGGGTGTCTAGCCAATTATCTGTCCGATATTTGGTTTTCGGCATACGGGTACGCGACCCCGGGACCTCGAGCCACCACTTTCATAACCCTATCCAATCCATGTAAGTGGTGTCCCTCCCCTATACTCCAAGTCTTTCTGCCTCTTATTCCCTTTCCTTTCTTGGTTTCTCCCAGTAATGGGTTTGAAGGTCAGATGGCAATCGCTCCACTAAAAACAACTTTGCCACTAGTATAGACCGATTTCGAAAAATGCTGGGTATGGCTAGGGCGTCGCCGTTAAACGACGCGCAGGCACATCGCCCTACACCTGCGATAAGTGGGCAAGGGCTACCGTGTCAAGTACGGGCACGGCTAACGACGTCAGTACCCAGACGGAAACTCCGCTTTGCAACATGGAATATTGGCTCTCTAACCGGACGATGCAGAGAACTCGCAGATGTACTCATGAGACGTCGGGTCCAGTGTGCTTTCCTTCAGGAAACTCGCTGGAAAGGGCAATAAGTCTCGTAACATCGGCAAGGTTACCGCCTTATATACACTGGGTCACCTACAGGCAAAAACGGTGTGGCGGTAGCGCTTTCTGAAGAGCTTCAGAATGGGCTTCTTGAAGTTGACCGTCGCTGCGACCGCTTGATGCGGATAAAGGTACTGATCGAGGGCGTTATCACAAACTTAATCAGTGCTTATACTCCCCAGGCAGGTTGTAGCGCGGCTGAAAAGGAGACCTTCTGGGAGCAGTATGAAGAGGTACTACTCGCTATACCGTCTACCGAATCAGTCTTAGTTGGGGGGGACTTGAACGGCCTCGTGGGTTGGGTCGCTGAGGTGTAAGAACGTGTTCACGGGGGTTTTGGATATGGTCTTCGCAATGCAGAGGGAGAAAATATTCTAAGAACCTGCATTGCGTCTGATCTGGCCATCGTGAACACTTTCTTCCAGAAGAAACCTTCAGCACCTTATAACGTATAAGAACGGGTCCCACTCAACTCAAATTGATTATTTGCTGACTAGACGGTGTCATATAGGCAGGGTGACCAACTGTAAGGTCATTCCCGGCGAAAGCCTGACGGCCCAACATCGTCTCCTTGTCATGCACTATAATGTTACTCCGAAAAAGAAAGTAGCCGAGAAACGCAAGCCTAGAATTAAGTGGTGGTTGTTGAATGGGCCGATGCAAACCGACTTCTTGGCGGAGGTGGAGAGTCAAAATCTACTGACTAACACCGAGACCGCTCAGACTGCATGGGATCGAGCTCATTCAGCAATCATTGCGGCGGGCAAGCGAGTTCTTGGTGTTACTAAGGGTGGGCGTGTCATCGACAGGGAGACATGGTGGTGGAATGACCAGGTGCAGGGGGTGATTCGGGAAAAGAATGCTGCGTTTAAAGAGTGGCAGCATTCCAACTCTCCTGAAGACAGACTGGAGTACATAGCAGCGAAACGGGCCAGCAAAAGAGCTGTAGCCAGAGCCCGCAGAGAAAGTTTGTCGCCATTGTACGATAAACTTGAAACTGTGGAGGGGCAGAAGCTCATATACAAACTGGCTCGTGCTCGAGATAAAGCGACGCAGGATATTACAAAATGTCTTTGCGTCAGAGATTCTCGAGGCACGTTGCTTTGTAGTCATGCCTCTGTGAAGGAGAGATGGAGAAGCTACTTTACGGAGCTGCTGAACACTCAGCAGTCTTGTAGTCTTCTTCCTGAATTATCTCCTAACCTCGGACGAAACTCGTAATTGTCTTCGACGCATGAAGAACGGAAAAGTGGTAGGACCTGACGACATCCCGATCAAGGCGTGGAAATCGCTGGGCTCTCTTGGTGTGCTTATACTTACTGACCTGTTTAACCGTATCTTGAATACTGGAAAGATGCCACATCAGTGGCGGTAGAGTTTTATTATCCCTAATTCCAAAGGAAGGGGCAGTGCAATCTTGAAGATTGCAGTAGTTATAGGGGCATTAAAATTATGAGCCACACCATGAAGCTCTTCGAGCGCATGATCGGCCTCAGGCTCCGCCAAGAATGTGCTGTCTCAGAGTCTCAGTATGGGTTTCAACCAGAATCAGGCACTATGGACGCCATTTTTGCCCTCAGAACTTTGATGGAGGCTTACAGGGAAAAAAGGAGAGCTCTGCATGTGGCCTTTTTGGACCTGCAGAAGGCCTTTGACTGTGTGCCACGTCAGTGTATCTGGTGGGCATTGCGATCCAAGGGGATCCCTGAAGCCTATATTGAGGTTATCAGAGATATGTACAACGACTCCGCTTCAGTGGTTAGGACCGCAGTTGGCGACACCAAGCCCTTCCCGATTATAGTAGGGGTTCACAAGGGCTCAGCTCTTAGTCCGTTCTTATTCAATGTAGTGCTGGATACTGTCTCGGCTCACATCCAATGCCAGCCTCCGTGGCTGATGATGTATGCCGATGACATAGTACTCATCGATGAGAACCGACTGATGCTGGAGCGTAAAGTGAACGCCTGGAAGGGTGCGCTTGAGAACGGTGGTCTTAAACTGAATGTGTCGAAGACCGAGTACATGGCTTGCGGGAACCCGGACTCGAGCACCATCCATATCGGGCCTGAGCCAGCCGTTAAGTCGGAGAAGTTCAGGTGCCCCTTGGAGCCGTTATGCATGAGTCTGGAGGCATCGACCACGACATCCATGCCCGTACAAACGCTGCCTGGGCCAAATGGCGGGAGGTCACTGGTGTGGTCTGCGATAGCAGAATATCGCCCAAGCTCAAGGGACTGATATACAAGAGCATTATCCGACCTGTTCTTATACACGGCAGCGAATGTTGGCCAACATTATCTCGGCACACCCAGGAGCTTCACGTCACGGAGAGGAAGATGCTGAGATGGATGTGTGGCGTGACGCGGTCCGACCGCATATGCAACACATTCATTCGAGGTAGTCTTGGGGTCCGTGACGTAGTGGATAAGCTCCAAGAGCGTCGCCTGAGATGGTATGGCCATGTTATGCGCCGATCTGAGAACTATGTCGGAAGGAAGTGCCTTGACATGTCTGTCCCTGGAGTTAGACCACCCGGACGCCCAAGGAAGCGATAGCTGGATGCCGTGACACAAGACATGAGAGCCAATAAATTGTCCACTGAGGATGTTAAGGACCGTGCAAAATAGAGTAGGCTCAGTCGGAAGGCAGACCCTGGCAAAAGCCGGGACTAATGCCAAGAAGAAGAAGAAGAAGTAGTAGTACTTCTATGTAGAAATTCTACTTCTAATATTGTTCATTTGTAATTCTTTATTATTAAAACAAAACCAAACAGTATGTTTGGTTAAATGTGCAAATCTCAGGAATTACTGGTTCAGATTTTAAAAAAAATATGATTTACAGTCCATTCATCAAGGAAGGCTACAGACTATATCACATCACGTTAGCTATCTCGGGCACTTAGGATTGTCATGTGTCATAATCATTTTCTGTTTTCAAATATTCTGTACCTATACAAGAATATAGAAGATAAATTTGTTATTTAATTAATTATTAGATTCCTACTAATTCCCGCATATAGCAGGGTAAATGGAGGAAACTTAGTGTTAAGATACTTCGTGTTGTGTGTGGCGGAACTCAACGCCGCGCTTCTTTTTGTTACCAGAGCAAGAAAATGCAATATTCCATTCTACTTGAGTGAGAATCGAACAACCACAACCCAACACAGCGCTTACAGTCACACACTGCCGCTGCGCCACGACGGCCTATATGTAGACTCGTATTTAAAATAGTAATTTTTATTTTATATATGTAAAATCAATCTCATAACACGTAAATATCTTGTACTTACCTACATTTTACTAGTGGTTATAAATCAAACATTTAAGTTTCACTTAATTGCTATTGTTTATTTTGTTTCATCAAATCTTAGGTATTATAGTAGCACTATAATAATAGAAAGTAGAGAGTGAAGTCACTAATATATATAATATTCTTTGCAAATGAAGAAATAGCAAGAGAGAAGATAATTAAATACTATGGATACATACTCAAAAAATTAAATAGTAATAAATTTGATTGTTGCTTATGCATGGTTTTTTTTTTGTTTGGCCCTGTACTTTTTATTATAAATTAACAGAAAGTTAACTTAGTCTAACTAAACAGTCTTTAGATCTATTATCTATTTGATAAAATATTATCTGTGTTTTAGCATCAGGTTGCATCCTGAATAAAGCGGGGTGGGCAAAGAACCTAGTGTTAAGACACTTTGTTTCCCGCTTTTTAAATGAAATGAAAAGCCCTGTCAGAAACTATGTATATTAACTAATACAGCTCAATCAATATGTCATAATAAATCATCATTCTTTGATAGTCATTTATTAGATAGATATTCTCTTTCTATTCTATTCTATTAGATAGATTTCTCATTTATAGATAGTCTCTTTCATAAGATAAACATGGAGATTTTGTGTTTGTTTTTATAACTTCTTTCTATATAGCAAGGTAGGTAGAAGGAACTCATGATTAAGACGCTCAGTTCCCCGCTTTTCGAGACATTGCTAGGTAAGTGGCGATACTAATGCATACGCTGAGTCTAATAAATACTTCTTCATAATTGAGAAATAATTCATTTCTCCAACTGGAAGTCGACCCCACAACCATTACATTTACACTAGAACACTGCTGCGCCATGAAAGGGCTTATTTTTCTACTTGATACTTCAGATTCATGTATATGAGTAATTACTAAAGTTTAAATTTCACATAAATAACTTCAAAAAATTTAAAAATATTTACACATTTCATGCAAGTGCTTTAGTTTCGGAGCTTACACTGTAGATATTTCAGGCAAATAGAAACAAACACAAGTGTATACAAAAACCCAAGCGACCTGTCTAAATTTCACGTAGATTAAACACGTTTAGCTTAAAATCTGTTATATATGTAGAATAGTGAACTAACTGTACGAGCGACCTGATTTACATACGTGATAATAAGTGCCATAATGCAGATATTTTTTTTTCTTACTGGATATTTTGTTTGTACAAAGGTTTAACTATAAAGGTCCATTGCGTGTTATAAGTTTCAAAATATTCTACTTAGAATTTATTATTTAAATAATACTTGTATTCAAAACATATTGTTCTCCTGTCTCCTGGTAAAAAGAAAAATCCCGGCGTTAATCTCCGCCACTTGCATATAATGCCATGAAAGTTGGATAGAAAGTAAGCAATGATCTTAATACTAGGTTCACTGGAATATTCCTCGTGAAAATGTGACGTCGGTGCGCGTCGCTGGGCTCACCACTTAACCTGCCATGTCTTAAATTCGGTACTTTAAGAGATAAAATCGTAATGCCAAAGTAAAAAAAAAATAATAAACAGTATGTTATATCTGTTGATAATTTCCTGGTTCCCACACCATTGACCTCAATACAATGTCCATCCATCCTCCTAAGTGATATTTAACAAAGTTTGTTTACAAGCAGTTAACATGTCTACAGTATGACGACTGGTCTCAATGATAGCCGTACTTGCGCAAGAGTTTACGTGCATGAAATATGTACAATTATGAGAAACGTGCTAAAATTACATAGATCTTCGACTATAGTATACTATTTATTTAGTATATTTATTTAGTTTTCTAGATTTTTACTGTGTAACCCAACGAAAAAGGAAATTTGTTAAGATACTCAACTATCTGGTTTAAAAAAGTATATAAGATATAGAAAAAGTATATAAGATATAAAATAAGATATAAAAGATTCCTGTGTGGCGAACATCTTTTGAACTACGCCACACTATGTCACGATAACGTCGAAAATATAATATTTTATCTTCACATGATTATATAGAAAAAAATATTAATTAAAGCGAAATAACATTAAGAAGAATGTGATATGTGAAATATAACATATTATAAATAATTACAAAATTAAATTATACAACTCGAAACTTTAAGTGGTCGCCATAAAAACGTATGCGATCGCAATAGGCGTGAAAATCGTCAATCGTCGTGACGAACAAATGCAAAGAAGACTCAAATTGTATGAATAATTGCAATATTCCATATCGGTACTGATATGGACGCTGCCAAATTTTAACATAATTATTTAAATGATAGATGAAACATTTAAATAATTTTGTTACTTGATGCCCATTCAAAATATTAGACTTCTTGAAGTCTTCATATTGGCCAGGAGACGTCCACTGCTGTACAAAGGCGTCCGCCATTGAACGCGCTAAAGATCGGTTCTGGGCCACCCTCATCCATTCGATTCCCACGACATTCACCAGGTAGTCTACCTCGTGGGGGGCCTGTCTACGCTTCTACTCCCGGATCTTGGAAGCCACTCCATTCCTTCATTATACAACAGCATGCTCTATATACATATAAGTATATGTATATGAAAATGGAACCAACATAGTAAAAATGTTTGTAAAGCTTCTATGGCGCTGGACATGTGTGACTGTGATGACAAAGCGCGGCGTTGAGCTCCGCCGTAGTTTTTAAATAAGCAGGATGTGGAACAGACTCATAACACGAATTTGTCAACTTTTACAAAGCAACATTCAAAATTAACGAAATGAACTTTCATTTACAGAATGTGCGAAATGTGCCTAAACAAGAGATTTTCCTTATTGCCTAATAAGTTATGACTGACTAACAATAACCAATAAGTACTACTAATATTAACACACACCTACTAAAGAAAAATTTGCAACCTTTTTCGTAAAATTGCAAAATTCAAACTCAATCTAAATAACCTTAGAAACTAATTAGCGAAATATAACCTCTAATTTATATATGATTCATTCAACATGTGGGTCAGAACCGTTTCTATGTTGCGATGTTATTGTGTTATACAGCCGACTATTGTTCTAGCGAGGACGGACAGACGGACCTATATTTTACGTTATAGAACGTATTTTATTTAAGCTTAATAATAAGTTTTCTTAAAATGTATATTTTAAATCGCATCACTTGTTCTTCATAATCTCTTTGAGTTTTATATTAAATTTTATAAGTGGCATACATTGGCATATTAAAGTATTATATATAAAGTTACGAGTACCTAGTAGTGCAGTGGGACTGTTTCAGACTGTCAATGGCAGGCTTGATCTCCACTTGTGTTATAATTATATTTAATATTTTTAGCACTGATTAAGATTTCATCAAACGATACACGCGTCAAAATTACGCGTATAGATTTTTCTTTATACCTACCTATCTTCCAAAGATACCCAGTCTAGGTTGGGGTAGAAATACCAGATTGTGTGGGAATTTTACCCATTTATGGTCACAGTTTATATATATATATATATATATATATATATATATATATATATATATATATATATATATATATATATATATATATATATATATATATATATATTATATATATATATGTATATATATATCAAGTACCATTCCACCATTCTAACTGACAGGTCCTGACTACGCTATGGCATCTCTCTAATATTAAAAACAAATCAATAAGCTTTTGTGCCGACGATGCATATTGAATATTTATGAAAAATTCAGGCCCCCAGAGGGTCTTGACGTCACCGTTGTTGTTAAGCGGCCAAAATAATAAGCAGTTATTACAATATTGCGCCCCTTTTGTTTGCTGAATTTTGCATTTGCGTAATGCTTTTATATATTGTACTTATTTTTACGCGTTTAGGGATTTGAACTATAAATAATTGGTCAAGTACGAGTCGAACTCGCACACTGAGAATTCCGTATCAATTTTAGAATCTTAGGTTAACAACAAGAACAAGGTACAAGGTGCAACTTACAAAAGTTGACAAACTTAGATTTGCGTGCGTTTGCACAATTTTTTTACGAAATCAACTACACGCAAAAGTTTGTCATAAGTTGCTGCGACACATTTATAAATTTTAAATTTTTACATTAATTTTCTGTATCTGTACAGTAAATTCTTACTTGCCAAATTTCATAATTCCAAGTAGTAGGTACCCTACAGGATTTGATTGCGTGACAAATTTCATAAAAAATTCAGCAATAACTATGCATAAGCTTTCAATCTTATGATTTAATTGACTTAGAGCTTATACTATTGACTATAGATCTAGACTATTCGCTAGGTGCACGATGCTAGCGCCAACTAGCGGTTACAATTATGTCGGGTATTAAAATGTCAAATGGTTGGCATTTAGTACGAATAGTAAGTAAGCAAACAAGAATTTTATTGAAATAGCGTAATTTACTGAGATTTTATATGATCATGTAAACCTAAGGTGTCGTTAATACTGTAGATCTTTTTTATTTTCAGTCTAAAACACGAGATGTTTTTTATGGCTGACTTTACAGTAAATAAATAAACAAATATAATTAAATAACGCATTTCATACATATTGCAGACGATCTTTTATAACTGTGATGACATTGATAATGCAGAGTTTTTGTGTATTACAAATATATAAATTTCTTAAGTAAATAGTGACATTTCGTCCGACAGAGTTTCCGTTTTAGCCACGGTGCGCGCTGCGATCCATTCGTGTTCTCCGTATACTTCGCACCCAGCGAATAGAGAGTTTAGACGATAGATTAGACATTAGCTTTTATACGTTCACACAGTCTTGAGAAGAATGCTCTTGACAGACGGACAGACAACAAAGTGATGCTATAAGCGTACTGATGTTTTTTATGCTTTCACGATATGGAACTCTAAAAACTAATTATTTTGATTGCTATAGAAAAAAGGTTAGGGGAATTTTTGATACTGTGGTCTCATAAAAATATAAGATTTTTATATTTTAAATGATTTAAGTAATTTGTATGAATAACGACTCCAATGTTTTTTTAAAATTATTTATACAAGTGTCATAAATTTGGCCTCGAATGAGTCATTATAGGGATTTGTTTTGTTTGTAGCCTATTTTATAGCCTGTATATTTACAGTACATTGTAAACTGTATAATATAATTATTAAGTTAAAATACGTTAAAATACTTTGAGATATTTATATAAATATAGGAGGTGTTCTGCTGCGCCACTAGGGCCACGTCTTTTTCTCTATTTGTTTTTCTCATTTACTTCATTTACTATATATATATATATATATATATATATATATATATATATATATATATATATATATA
>JAXRJS010000033.1:855000-870000 GCA_037127375.1 Dione juno | reverse complement strand
CCAATGACAGGTGAGTCATTAGTTGTATGCAAAAGCTTAGATTAAAATCTAATTATGATAAAGCATAATAATAAAATAATGTTAATAACAAAAGCCTTTGTTAAGTGTTTCTATACATTCGTTGGCATATTTTATAAGGTGTTTCCGTGACTGAATCTAGTCAATTTTGACAAAGGTCATTATTTTCTGTCTCCAGCGGTTCTGAAAAAAAAAAAAAAACTAAATTAAAAGTACTTTGATTTAAAATGAAAAATATCATTCATCACTCATAATATAATGTCTGTAAATATCAAGTCACCTACGTTTTATAATATATTTGAAATTATTTTGTACCAAACAACTTTTGCATTGAATCTTGTCAATTTATTATAAGCTATCGGGCTGCAACATCACCTGCAGAAAATACTATTTGTTCACGTAAACTTTGGTAGACTGGAACTGGAAGAACTTTTAAAATTTTATAACATGTATCAAGCACAGGAAAAAATCCATTCGTCTAAGGCCGTCGTGGTGCAGTGCCAATGCGCCTAAACGCGACGATTGTAGGTTCGATTCCCGTTCCGAGGAATAATTTATTTTATTTCCCCTCTTTTGTTACAAGCCAAAGCGCGTCGTTGAGTTCCGCCACTCAACATTGTCTCGAAAATTTGATAACGGAATGTCTTAATACTTGATTGTACACTTGCCTTATCTTCACAAGACTGACAAATCAATCAACACCATCGATATTAAGGCGTTTGTCATGACAATAGCAAGAATAGCCTATTAAGTGATAATGAAAATAATTTGTAAATAATTTAAATTAAGACTAATGATCAAATTATATGTGTATATATATATATATATATATATATATATATATATATATATATATATATATATATATATATATATATATATATATATATATATATATATATATATATATATATATATATTCATATGTCTCTTGCATATATAATGCAGGGTAGATAGCTCGTAATGTTAAAGTTTCCATTTTCCACTTAATTTCAAGACATTAAGAGAATAAATTATTTTCATTTTCTTCATTTTCCACAATGACAAGACAAAGCGCGGTGTTGAGTTCCGCCACTCCAAACATAATGTCTCAAAAAGACGGAAAGCGCCGAAGCGGTGGATGAAATGCCAGTATGTTTCCTCTGCCTATCCTGATTTGTGCGTGAAATAAACTGAAGAAGACGTTTTTTTAAGCTTCACGCTGCCACGCTTCCGAGCTAAATTAACGCTTAAGTCTCCCCGAGTTATAATCGAACCCACAAACCGTCGCGTTAACAAACAGTGCCACTGCGCCACGACAGTCCACAGATAGTTGGTCTACTTATTTCTTAAGGACCAAATATAATAAAAACTTCCATATTATATTGTAATATAAACGATATGAATTATAAGTAAGGCGGTATAATAAAAAGTTAATAGTCCGAATGAGTAAGTGAGTTCTCACGTCGATATCATACGCTCTATTGAATCTTGGAAATACACTTGTTATCTATGACCTTGTCCATTCACAAATAATAGTATTAAACTAACATTGCCCCTCGCGTTGCTTGTGGATTTAATTTTTGATGTAAAGTATAGGTATGCTATTTCTTTTTTAATTAATTGTCAAATATATAGGAAGAAAATGCTTCTATTACAGGAGTAGCTCTTTTTTGATTATGAAAGTTATAATTAAAGTTGCCATTTCTAAGCTTTCTTTAGATAAATAGATAAATCCTTTTTAAGTGGACTTTTAATTACTTGACTATAATTTGTAATCAATAAGGAAGGAATCTGAGTATAAAATATAAGACCAAAGACTATGGTCATACTAATGTGTGTACCTTTTAAGTTGAGAAAATTAAGATTTCATGATTTTAGTTGAAAATCAACTTACCTTTACCTAAATTATATTATTTAAGATTGGCCGTGTTCTACTAACCATACCCGATAAGGAAAGTTTAAATATTAATCCTGAAATTAACTGTCAAAGCCAATATATATATATATATATATATATATATATATATATATATATATATATATATATATATATGTATATATATATATATATATATATATATATATATATATATATATATATATATATATATATATATATATATATATATATATATATAAATACAATTTTATTTAAAAACAAATTAAATATATGTACATACTTGCATACATACTAATGATTATTCTTTATGTAAATATCGTGGATACTTAGTTTTTCTATTACAGTCTGGCATAGGCTTGATTTATGACTCATGTTCTTTGAACCATTGTTTGCGTAGAGGTTGGCGATATAAAAATACTTAAAATAAATATATTTTCTCTTATTTTATGTCACATTTTTACTACCAAATGGGGGGCAACGTAAAGTTGCCCTAGGAGAATCTCCTAGACACTCTGGAGGTGATGGTAGCTCGCAATAGGGCTCCGCGAGCGATGCTGTGGCGTTTTAAATAGTTGAGGAGGGTTCCTGGTGGATTTTAGTATATAAATACAAACCCGTGGGTAAACGAGAATTACTTATTCCATTCTTGTGAGTGGAAATCAAACCGACAACTGTCGCGTTGACAGTCAGACTCTGTCCCACTGCGCTATGATCGTCTCATTACTTTTAACATATTATTTTTATATTTTATATTTTATATTTTATGTTTAAGAAACAATATATTAAAATAAGTTATAAATGTATAATAAAAACTTACTTTACCCACTCAAATGTCTTTTCAGAATGTTTAAGTGCTATCAACATCTTTTACTACTTTGGCGAATTTGCAATTCTATAGATGGTTACCAAATTTGAATTAAGATCATCAATTTGGGTCTTCAGGTAAATTGCTTAGAGGTTCGCAAAACTTTTTAATAATTATACTTCTATATACCTATAGTAGTATAATATAGGGCGATGTAGCTATTTTTAAATATTTTTCAAATTTACGCCAAAAACGTTGTTTTAAAATTTCAATTTGAAAATTTCAAGTGTATGTGGTTTGGTATTTCAAGTGTATTCTTACAGTGAATGTTCCGTATAAATGTTATGATTGTTAATAGGTCAATTTAAGGTAAAATTTATTAAAGTTGAATTGAATTTGCAGTTGTGTTCACTCATTTTGTATGAAATGTACTACACAAATAAATTGGTAATGGTCTTTTTCGTGATAGACCACTAAATTTCAAAGGAAAATATCTGAAAATCACATTTAGATATTTTTCTTTCTTTGTACTATAAGTTCTAAATTTTTGCGATAATTCATAGTATAGGTTTTGAATACGCAGCGAATTTCATACAAATGCGGCAAAAACATGAAGTATATACGCTCTTTTATTTCGATTACGTTACCTTAGAAATTTTAAAATATTTTTTATGCTCAAAGACCCTAGACGATAGACCTTATTATACTTTGTATATATATTTGAAATTAATTTCAACTTGGCACCTCAAAACCTCCTCCTACTCCATGGACATACAAACAAACAGATAAACAGATGGACGACAAAGTGATGCTATAAAGGTTCCGTTTACCCTTTTGAGGTACGGAATCCTAAAAAGAAGTCTGAAATGGATAGAAAGCGGAGAGAGAAAGTGAAATTAATAAAATCTCTCCGCAAAATAAACAATAATTAGCAAGTTATCACAAGTTACGCCTTACGCCTCGAAACTTTAACAGTGTGGTACTCTCGATGTCCTTATATAGTATAATTTATTCTAGACCTTTGTATTTAAGTGGTGACTTAATGACCTAGACGATGAATGGCTCTTGTTTAATGGATACAGTGGTTGCATTTAGGTTAAGTCTTTATATTTTGTTACATATTTTAATATACCTATATATATATATATATATATATATATATATATATATATATATATATATATGTATATATGTATATATATATATATATATATATATATATATATATATATATATATATATATATATATATATATATATATATATATATATATATATATATATATGTATATATGTATATATATATATATATATATATATATATATATATATATATATATTATATATATATATATATTTTGTTACATATTTTAATATACCTATATATATATAGACTTTCCAACGATTATTTTTTGTAGTTATAGATAGAGCTTTAACTGTTTTGAGCTACAAATCGAGAAAACATCTCGATTTTTCTACTTATCAAGCAATATTAGGAATTTGGGCGGAGTCTAAAACAATTTTGTACAAGGCATGGCTCTTAATATATTATTTAAAATTAAAAAGGAGATATTGCAAGTTGTTGTCTATTTATTATATAATGTGAATAATATACAAAGATAAAAATATCGGTCAAGTGCGAGTGGTTATCGATCACTGAGTGTTCAGTACCTATATCAAGATGTAGATCAACGAAGAATACAATTTAAAAATTGACAAATTTAATTTTTTGTTTATATGTACTAATTTTGTACAAAATGAAGTACAAATATAATCATGTAGTAGATATTATTTCGACATTTACATGTCTATTAATTTCAGACTTTCGATTTTGTTTCATAACAAAATCAAATTTCGAAAAAAAATTGTCTGGACATACGTACACACAGGCAGACAGACAGCAAAGTAATACTATAAGGATTCCATTCTTTCCTTTTGAGGTACGGATCCCTAAAAAAAGGGGGTAAGGTAAAAAAAATAAGGTAAAATTAGGTAGCTTAAATAGATCAAATCTATCCGAACACCGTCGTTATGCTTGTCTTGTAGCACTACGTAACCGCAAATGTACATACACCAAAACCAATTTGGCACCTCATTTGAGTCTTAATGTACGTGTTTCATGACCTTTTATGAGCGAATCTGTGAATTTGCTATACTTGCATATTATATCATGAATGACTGCTAACGAGGTTATGGGTTCTATTCTGACTCAGGGTATATTTTTATTAAATTAATTTCGTAACAATTTATGTATACTAAAATAACTGAAATAGTTGCAGAAAAAAAAATATAAGCCTGATGCTAAGCTTGAAGCGGTCTATGGTAACACACGCATGCCTAGAAAATGCCTCTGACCATTTACCCTTTATTGTATTTTTGTAATTAGTAGAATATTAACTATATTTCTGTAGCAATTTATCTATGTTTTTGTACAATACGTAACGTGAAGCCTCTTGAGCGCACGCGCAGTGGATTTTGACTCGCGATTACATAACATAGTCGATGGTTGTGAAATCGATTCCCACTCACGGGAATACTTAAAAATAATTTCTTTATCTCCATTTGGTTAGATAATTATAATAATATTCATAATTTTCGACAATAAGTAGGCAAATTGAGCCAATAAAGCGATGTATGACTCTCTACTTAAGCTTCTTTAATATGCATTTTTTATATAGCTAACGACTTAGTTAAAAATATTTATATGACGACTGCACCATTCATTATAATCAATCGTTATTTTATAATAAACGAGCCGTAGTCTACAGTTAAATTTTCATAGATAATGAAACGTTAATTACTGTTTTTTTTTTGTTATTATTGAAATTTCGAGAAAACCTCCCTTAGTACTCCCCTTATATTCCCCGACATGCCAAATTTCAAATTTACAGGCGTATTATATATATATATATATATATATATATATATATATATATATATATATATATATATATATATATATATATATATATATATATTATATATATATATATATATATAATATATATATATATATATATATATATATTTATATATATATATATATATATATATATATATATATATATATATATATATATGTATATATATATATATATATATATATTTACTCTATTTATATTGACTCAGTTCGTAGAACTAAGTCATGTGAACCAATAATTAAATATAATTATGTATTTTAACGCAAATTAGAGCTGAATGGGTGTTATCTGTGCGTCATCAAAAAGATAAATGCTTAATTTAAATGTACTTAGTTGTTAATTAACCTTTGTGTGATTATAAAAATGTTGAAAACATTACGATTACAAAAAAAAATTATGTTCTTCAAAAATAGGGAGGTGCTTTGTAAGATATTATTTCGTTTTGTTTGAGCCTATAGTGGGATAATATATGAATATGAACATACTGATTGTGCGTTCTATTCCACTCAGTTAATTTATTATTTTTATATTCCAGCTCTGGTAAGACGAAATTATTTTTTTTTTGTAGCACCACTGAACACATAATTTCCTAAAATTTGGGTGAAAAAGGGAATACGGAGTGTCTTAACACTATGTTCTCTGCTTATCATAGCAGATTCTCTGGCAATTTTAGCCAGGCTTGTCTTAATTACAAACTAATATTGTCGCACAATATATTATGAAACTTTTATTTTTATCATAATAGCTACCTTACTTATTGCTATCATATGAATAAAAATATATTGAAATAATAAAAAATAATACATGAATAACTTATAAAGTAAATAAAAATTACTTATTTTTAAATTTTATTTTTATACAAGATAGAAATTTTTTAGAATTTTTAAGCCGATACTTTTAGTAGCGTAAACTTTATGAGCTTTAAGGAAAACGATTCAGTATTATTTTCCTTAGAGCTCATATTTAACAGTAAATACTCATTGCGTTGAACTCTTTAACAAAAAGCAGCAATTTCCATATTTCTTATATTCCAGTCAAATCAAAAGCCTTCCTTCCCACACCAATTAGCCAAACAATAAAAAAAAATTCATTTAAATCCGTCCAGCATTTCCGAAAATTGTAACAAAAATTTTGAAGGCTCGTAATTAAGTTAATTTATGTGAATATGAAAATTATATTCGTAATCATATTTAAGTAGATTTACGAGTGAGAATGGAGGCAAGGTTGTTCAAATAATGAGGAAAATTGGGTTTTGTAAGATTTTTTCTACCTAATGCCCTATAAATTGTTTATGTATAAATTATTTTTATTCCTTAGCTATAAGAAGAATAGAGCAGCGTTAAGTTCCGCCACTTGACATATAAAATCTCCAATTTATATGGAAAGCGGAGAACAGATTGTTTTGACACTAAGTTCTCTCCGTCTATTCTGCTATGCGGGAAAAGCGTAAAGCTGAAAAAAAACCACACTTAAAATACGTGAGATATTTTTTCTTTTTTTAGACGTGAGACGTTAAATTACGCTAACCAGCAGGCAATTTTTAATTTTAATTATTATTTTTCTTGGTTGGTAGAGTAAAGCTAGTATTAACACACTGTTCTCCGCTTTATGGGTTCCAATTGATGATTCTCAAAAGTCTTGAAACCAACTTCAGCGTCACTAATATTTGCTACTAATAGTGTATTCTAAATGTGTTGTAAATATATAATTAAACAGTAAAACAATTATGTCTGTATATTGAATATTTTTACGAAAAAAATGTGTAGGAAGATTTAAAAATATTAATATGAATATGATTTAAAACTTTTATAGTAGATCTAGGCTATAATAGCATACCTGATGCAGAAACACAGCAGTCCAGCTTAATTATAATAAATAATGGAATACTGCCATAACAAAAACGATCGTAGGATCAGGGGTCTGGAGCACCTGATGAATGAGCTAATAACTAAAAAAAATTAAGAAAAATACATTTAAGTTTGGGAACCCCTGGTAAATACAGACCCTATACAGCTATATAGAGACTATACAGTTAAATACCATATAAAACTATTGCACCATTATAGCAATTTAATTTATGAAACTGACAGCTCGACTTGAGTTTTCGCGCCTAATATTTACACTATTAATATTTCTTAACAAGCTAAACTAATACCTACTTACTTATTAGCGAATTAGAGCAAAACATTTTCTATTAATAATGTAATTACTGCCGAATTTTCAAGTTAATTGGTTTCCAGCCAGTTCTCTATATAGCGGAGTTGGTAAGAAGACACAGGCTAATTTTTTTTTTTCCAAAAATTTCAAAATCTTGCTTTTGTTTTGGTATTGGCCCCAAAATCAACGAAGTTACTTAATTAAAAAATAATTTCTTGCATAAGCTTTTCGATACAAAACACAATATTAGTTATTGACATAATTTATATCTAAAAGAATAGAGGGCTATAATGTCGGTCGGTCGGTTCGATTTCAACACATTACTTAACTCTACACCGCACTCTAAATCATCTTCTCACAATGGGGAAATGTAAATAATTTATTCGAGTGACATCACATTTACAGTGTGATTTAAACGCTACTTTATTATTTTAAAATAATTTAATAGGTAATTATATATTAAGGTAAGTAAAGTAAGGTAATAGGTAATAGGTATAGGTATTTTTTTTATATACTGCTGTTTCTTAACACGTGAGCGTGATATTAAGAGATTGTAAGGAAGTGTTGCCATGTACATATTTCCTCCGACGTTAGATACCGCCAAAGATATAAAAATATATAATATTTCTACGAAAATTTAATTATACCTACTTGGTGGTATATTTCAAGCAATAAATAAATATAAATTAACTAAAATAAAAGTGCCAATTAAGTATAGCAAAAAAAATCATATGTTATTTCAATATCCTATACTTATATATAAAATAAACAGTAGCCTACATATATTATATGTTGAAAATTAAAATGATAGAAAAATATATTTTGTGAAGAAATATGCCATGATTTAGGTCATCGTGGCGCAGTGGGAGAGCGTCTGATCGTATGCAAGATGGTTGCGGGTTCGATTCCTAGTGAGGTGAGTAAATTATTTTTATTTTCCCTCTTTGGCAAGAACGGTTGAGTTCTGTCAAAAAACGAATTGTCTCAAATACAGACAGAAAATGTCGCTTAAAGTGACGAAGAGTGTAATATTTATAAAGGTATTCCGACGTCGAAAGTCATAAGAAACAATAAATTCCATCTGAATAGCATAAAACTTGAAGTGGGATTATTGTTAGTTAAAATTAATGGTTACTTACTATTTATTAATTTATTTATTAATATTTACAAAAGGTCACCCGGTGGGAATCGTGTTACATGCACACTTCGCCACTGTTGTTTACCCATCCGGCTATAAGCGGGATAAGCGTACACATAGGTACTTAATTATTTTGTGCTCCACCTCCGGTACAGTGCACTATGACTTTCTGTTTAAGGGAAATATTATTAACTTCTCAGAAACAGAACCCTTAAGCGACACAAAAGAACTTGAACTGCTGGAAACGTTTGGAATTTGTCCAAAGTAGCTACTATACAAAAATACAAAGTAATATATAATATTTATATCGTTATTATTAAGTTGAATGACATACTCTAAGTAAAGTGCGTAACGAGTAATGAGAACGGCCTTCGTAACATTGTGTGACAAGCTTAACCTCACAGTACCAGAGACGCAATAAGTGTATCTAACTCTTATACGTAGTAGCATTGTGTTAAAAAATCACTTTTCTATCCGCTTAAGCTGGATATGGATATGATAGGATTTAGCACTATATTTATCCTTAGATAGGACGAGAATGGGATGGAAATGCGATCCCCGTTTAAACACTGTATAAATCAAAATGAATATTTTGTTTTCTTCATGTTTGTAAAGTAATTTTGCTTTTATTTTACACTAAATCCCGATTCCTGGGGATTGGGATTCCCATTGAATCTCGGGGAATTGATTTACACAAGAAGGGAGCAGCTAGTATTGAGACACTTAGATATATAATATTTCGAGTGACGGAACTTAACGCAAAATTGTGTATTTTAGACCGAAAAAATAACAATAAATTTTCTCAAGTGTAGTGTAACCATCGTGTATGTAACATCACATTGCACCACGATGCCTTTATAGTGCATATATATGAATATATTAATTATGAGCCCATAAGTTATTCATTAAATTAAGATTTTATTATTAAAAATTTAACAATCAAAAAGTACTTATATAATTTCTATTTAACATTAAAGTATTTTTGTTTAAACTTTACTTTTTACTTCATATACCTATCAGGGGGAAAGGAAGGCTTTAAAATTCAAAGAGTTGTTGTATGTTCAGTGGCAGAACTCGATGCCGCGCTTTCTCTATCTAATTAAAGCGAAGAACCAATAAATGACAATAATATATTACCCCGGGCGATAATCGAACCTATTACCGTCACGTTTACATACAGACGAATCCTACAGCGCGGCCTCAAAAAATCTTTGTAAATTGGACAGAATGCAATGTCGTTTTTTTCACATACATATATATTCTCTTATACAGTCCCACTGTAACATTAAAAATGATCCCAGCACAGTACATCATTATTGTTATACATAAAAATGTAACTTTTTTTATTGTATAGAAAATACAATAAAAAAAAGAAATTTGTTTGGCAAAATTTTATACCATTGTAGCCGATTGACTGTAAACGACTCTACCGTTCTCTTTTAAGATAAAACTCGACGTTGAGCTCCGCCACTCAATACGTAATATCCTTAATAAAAAATATATTTCTTAATTTCTTAATAAAAATATATATTTCTATTATAATCTAGACTCTTATTTACAAAATTATAAGTAGAGTAGGTAAGTTTTTAATTTTTTTCTTTATTTTTTTTATATAATATAATATAATATAATATAATATATATTTTTTAATTTGACTATTTTTGGGCTTTCGCTTTGATTATGATGCGATAAATTTTACAATCTTTTTATTTCATCGAGGGAGCTATTATGCTTGTCAAGGACATGGACTATAACTAACTTTGAAGACAAGGCCACTATAGGAAATGTGAAAAATACTCCTTAGCAAAACTTATTCAGCATGTACATATACTAATTATATACAAGTAAGAGGTCTGGAAAATATGATGTGAAATTCTAAAAAAATAAATGCCAAATGTTATAAATAATAAAGTCCATGAGAACAAAGTTGTGGTGCCCAATCACTGGACCTAGTCTTGAATATATACCAACCTAGCTTAGACCAAACCACTGGACCTAGTCTTGAAAATTTGACTTAAATAAGTTCTACAAAAACGGGATATCGTGCCTTATATCGTTCTTTGCGGGAGCCTACGTGCAGCAGTGGACTGCTGTAAGCTGATGTGATGATGATGTGATGAGGTTCTTCGTAGAGTACAAGAGAGCATTTCGATAAAAAACGGAATTTGGATAATTCGGTAAAATTGTGGTGGAAAGTATTTACGAAACATCTTCGTTTTTAGACTATGAATTAATATGAATTATATTTTTTTAGCTTCACGCTGTATTCCGCACATAGTAGGCAGGGTAGACAGAGGGAACCGTAGACTCAAGGAACCTAGAGCTAAGACACTACGTTCCACGCTCTCCGCCTTTCGAGACAGTGCGTGTTAAGTGGCAGATTCATTTTAGTCTCCCCGAGTGCGAATCGAACCCAGAAACCATCACATTTACAGGCAGGTGCTGTGCCTCTGCGCCACGACGGTCCTCAAAAATATAACTATTTATTACTTTAAATACTGTAGGTAAAAACTATGCCGTGAGCAAAAAGCTAGTTTTTAATATAGAGATAATTTGTTTAATTTTGTATAAAAAAGAACAATACAATAAATTAAGCTAAATATTATTTATTTACTGAATTGTATTTTTTCAGTGATATCAAAACGTAATTAATAACTTCCGGTATAATTAATTATCATTGAAATTAAATAAAATCAATTAAAATTATTTTTGTTCTAATAGAACAATTACCGTGTTCACTCATTGTCTCACGTATATAAAACAAGTTATATTAGAAAAAAAAACAATATTAAAATAAAAAAAAAATTACGTTCTGTGTATAATATATATTGTTTATATAAATCCATCCTTCCATTTTTTAAATCCCCTTCAAAAATGTGTGTATGTGTGTGTGTGTGGTGTGTGTGTGTGTATGTGTGTGTGTGTGTGTGTGTGTGCGTGTGTCTCACACTCATAGTGAGAGAATGCGCCCACTGGGTCATGATACATATACATATATACTTAATATTCCAGATTTTTTTAAAATATTCCATGCAAATGTGACTATAGCGTCTGCCTGTAAACTCGGCGGATTGTCAGTTCGATTCCCACTCGGGGAGAATGAATTATTTCCATTTTCTTCGCTCTGGCAATAAGGCAAAACGCGACGTTGAGTTCCGCTACTCAATACGTAATGCCTCGAATGGCGGAAAGTGGGGAACAGAGTGTCTTGACACTAGGTTCCTTCAACCAAACGGTTCTCTCTGCCTACCCTGTTATGTGAGGGATACAGCGTGAAGCTAAATAAATAAAGGTGACTATGATGGGCTCATATTAATATTATTATATTAATAATTATATAGTGAATATTTTCAAATATTTCTTAATAATATCTAATATTTCGTATTTGACAGTATCTGACCGTACACGCCATGGTTGATATACGATCCGTAGGATAATTGTAAATAATTTAAACAAAAATTTAGTGACAAGTTGTGACATGAGTGTCTTCACAACAGATGATCTTAATATGTACGGACATATGACATATGAGCTGACATATGGCATATGATATATATATATATATATATATAATATATATATATATATATATATATATATATATATATATATATATATATATATATATATATATATATATATATATAGATATATATATATATATATATATATATATATATATATATATATATATATATATATATATATATATATATATTTAGCTTTATATTAGGCTTTAGCAGACATATATATTTAGTTTCAATAATCATATAATATCATTAGAATCCTTTGACTTGCGCAAGATATATATATTTATATATAGTTCAGGTTATAAACATGCCTACAATAAGTGAATCGGCTAATAGCATCTCAAATAAACAACGTTTGTTATAGAACGTAATGTGCTGTATTAATGTGATTTCCAAATCGATATATAATTTGTAGGTGAAGCTTTTTGTTGCTTGATAATTTTAAAATTAATACGATAAATTAAAATATATAAGGCTGTCGTGGTGCAGTGTCAGAGCGTCTCACTGCAAATGACAGTTGTTGGGTTCGATTCCTACTGGGGGGAATGGATTATTTTATTTCTTTGCTTTGGACAAGTAAGTAAATGAAAATTAAAGACAGACCAAAGTAGAGTAATCTTAGTCAGAAGGCAAACCCTGGCAAACGAAGCCGGGATTAATGCCAAGAATCTAGCCCATATCTAGAAAATTTAGCGTCAAGCGGGGAACGGAGTGAATTAACACTAGGTTCCCCTTTGTCTACCCTGCTATATATTAGCGGGATACGGCGTAAAGCTATTTATTCACTTATAATATCCAAATTAAAGCCATCCTGGTGTAGCGGAACAGCGTTTGACTGTCGAAGATGGTGGTGAGCGTGAGTTCGATATCCAGTAGAGGGACTAAAATATTTTCATAGTTGGACAAAACTTGGCGTTGGGTTCCACCACTATTGTCAAATGGATTGTTGAACGGAGTGCTTTAACACTGGGTTCCCTGGTGTGAATCTGATAATAAGGAGACCATCGTGGCGCAAGAGACCGTATGACTGATGACCGTATGGCAGTTTATGGATACTATTCCCACTCGGAGGGATGATAATATTTGAATTATTTTAAATACTTCCCTCACTATGTTCAGGACATATTATGCTATGGCTTAAAACTCGCGCCAAAAGTAAGCAGCAAGTATTTTAATAATAAATTCTCTATGTGAGCAAGAGTGAAACGTAAAATTAACATATATTAATAATTAAATAAATAACTTCAAAACAATATGTACACGAAAAAATAATTTTAATTGTGTCCATTCGAGAAATTTGAATAAATAAATAAATAAATTAGCTTCACGCTGTACTTCCCGCACGTGGGTATAGTAGTAGGCAGAGGTAGTAACCTAGTAGGTAGTTAAGACACTCCGTTCCCCGCTTTCCGCCTTTCGAGGCATTGCGTGTTGAGTGGCGAAACTCACCGCTGACCGAATTATACTTATAATAAATTATCCGTATAAGCAGTTAATGAATTTACTGTAAATGAAGTTAGACTATGTAATTAAATAAAATGCTTACTTTCTTTTGTTTTTTTTTTACAACAAAGGTCCATAACAACAAAAAAGCTCCATAATTCGTTTTTCTATTTACCTATCTCAGTAGATTGACTGAGAAATGACAACACAAGTTGTAACAAATGTAAATTAAAAAAAAAACCTGGGCAGTATTCGGACGTTTGTACCTATAACTTACCTTAGTATAAACATCTCTAAGAACGTCAACTAAAAGATGCAGGTCACTTCTTACCAAGCTTACTAAGTGATTAGGTATACATATGTAATTTTCATATAAATATTTATACTAATGGACTATATATGATGTTAAAACCTTAAATTATTACACTATTGGAATATGGACAGACGGACAATTATTAGATTACACTAGTAAAATCAACGTTTTACTACACAGGCTAAGTGTAGCTATATTATAATAATACAGTATACTCCTCGTAATTTGATCTTTACTAAATAACCTCCGCCAATAAATCATCATTAGGCGATTTAGTTAGTAATTTGAAAATAATTTACAAATTACAACTACTTACCGCTATACTTATTTTATTTTGTATTATTTGTAACATCTACATACAGAGCGCAGTAGAAAATAAGCTATAAGAATAATTTTTCGTTGATTTAAATTCTTTTTATTTAGTATGTACGTTTATAAATTTCAGCTTTGCGTTTCCCCATACAGTAGAATACGGAGAGGAAACTTAAAACCTAGTGTTAGGACACTCCGTTCCACATTTTCCACAATTATCGAGATATTGCGCGTTGATGAGCGGAGCTCAACGCCGCGGTTGACTTCAATAATTTAAATAATAACCTAAGCCTGAGGAGAAATCGAGCCCACAACAATCGCGTTTGCACACAAACAAAATATTTTAGACTGATATTTGATATTTTTAAATATTAAAGTACCTCCTATTATTCTGTGACATGTCACAGAATAGACAAAGAAACTTAGCAATATATATATATATATATATATATATATATATATATATATATATATATATATA